>MU227454.1:694416-706118 GCA_018584345.1 Thuja plicata | reverse complement strand
ATATCACGATGAGGTGATATCTTCTCTCTTAAAAGTAATGGATCTTTTGTTAATCATATTTTGATGAATTTTATCTTCCCTAACTAAGAGGGAGTGTTGATGTCTTGTGTAGAAATGGTAAGGGTCATAAGTGTTGACACGAGAGACCACTACACATTTTGTTTGATCATCCTCCCTAGCTAAGAGGGAGTGTTAATGTTTGTATCTTCAGTCGTATGATCATTAGAGTACATATAATATATGTTGATTAATAATAATATAATATATATATGTTATATTATTATTAATCATATGAAATTAAATATTTAATCTTAAATTATTATTCTTAATTAATAATTGATTGATGAAACATTATAAGATTGATTAAACTATAATTAGTTGGAAGAGGTATGTCCTTTCTTATAAATAATAATGAATAGACATGTCCCATGAAGGGACATGTCTCTCCTATCCTCAATCCGAATATAAATGAAAGAGAGACTGTTGCATTTGGAAAATACATACAACATAGAGTGTTATTACATTTGCAGCTATCCTAAAAACTTAACACTACCGAATCTTTAAAGTCATCCAAAACACACGAAAAAGACTACATCATTGGATATCTTGACCATTCAACCTTCAAATCCTCTTGCACATGAGAGAATAAGTCCCATCCTTCAGACACAATGAGAGAAAAAAACTCCTTTGAAAGTGTCAAAATTCTTCCTCTAGTGTTTGTGCAATTAGAAGAATTCTCCTTTGAGGGTACTCCCTCCTGTAAGAGAGTTAAAATTCTTCTCTAGTTTTGTATGAACCAAATCCTTTCTCTACTATGTAGTAGGAATAAAACAAAAATTGTAGATAAACTAATCATACCACTTTCAGTAATTACACTATCCACAAAACTAGTAAATATAGACTTAGTAACCACACCTTTTTTAGGTTTACACTATCCATCAATACTATCAAGATTTGCCAAGGCCCTCACTTGTTATAAGAAGGGACACAAACATGGTGGTGCTTCTCAAACAATCCATCCTTTTGGAGCAAGAAGCTAGCTAGTTTGGGAAATATCTCCAACTGCTTGTGTCCTCCAATCTCCTCTTTGACTTCTTTAAGCTCTATCCACCATATGTAGTATTAGAATCTCCATGTATCACCAAGAATGCGACTTTGGCACAACAAATAAAGTGTGCAACATTGAACATAATAAACATTTGCAAGGTGTTGATTTCCATTGCAATTGGACTTTTTACAATGTGATCTTACGTGTATACAAAATTTCCTTATAACGCCTTTGTACAACTTTCACTCCAATGAATAAGAGATAATTTTGGATGCTCCTTATAAAAGAAAGTGAAAAAGAATTTGAACATTTGACCTCTTTTTTCAATATAGAATTTGAACTTCTACCTTGTCATATAGATGAAAGGGATTTCACCCAAGTTCTAGTTTGAGAAGCCTTGATGTTGGCTTTATTTGCCTTCGCTTGCTACGATAATGTCCATTGTGACATGTTCCTTCATTGCTCAGCATATAGAAATGCAATGCTTTAAATTCCAAAATGAAGAGGAAAGGCATTAGTATTATTATACCATGAAGACATAGGCTTGCGAAATTTTTCCTAAAATTGAATTAAATTGTGAGATAGAGGAGGAAAGGTGTTATGTGACTTTTTGCTCATCAGAAGAGAAAGTTATGAAATAATCCTTCAGAATAAAATGGAGATAAGAAAATAAACAATATTGTGATCCTTTGGTTAAAATAGAGATTAACAAAGAATGTCATAAAAAACCCTTTTAAAAAGGGAAGAATAAATGTATTTATTAATTAATTATTAAAGACAACCTTTGTGAGAGGGTGTGATAGTTTGAAAACCATTCCTTAAGGCTTACATAAAGCATTTATGTGAGACTTGGAAAGGGGCAAGTATATCACTTAAGGGAGAAGATGGTTTGGTGGGCTATTGGCATTGGAGAAGGGGGTAAACAAAGTGTGTCCGAATTGGGGTATAAAGTACTCCTAGGATTGTCTTGGCTAGGGATTTGGCGCAAGTAGGCATATGTTGTGTTTTATGTAGGTTCTCCAAAGTGTGCCATGGCTATGAGGGCCAATTCCATTGAAATCTTCTTAGTGTGAGAGTGATGTTCCCAATTTCTCTGATTTAGATAAATATTGAAACCCATTAATGATCAAAGATATTGAGAATATTATATATTATTTTGATGTTACTTTTATTGAATTATGGAATTTACTGTGTTAATTATTTCAAGTTATTACTAAATTATTACATATTTAGTTCACAGCAGGTTTTTATATCTGTTTTGATAAATCACATATTCTGAATTATTTCAACTCTAGTTATATTTACATCTATAAATAATTTAAACTTTGGTAGAAAAGTAGCATTACATTTTGGTTTTGGAGCCAAGTTAGCATAGCTTTCTATCTCTACATTTTTTCCTATGCTTTCAAATTTTATATTCACCAACCTTTAATATACTCCTTGTGTATATCCAACATTATACATTTGCTCTAGTCATTATACCCAATTCTACAAACCCTAACTTACAACCTTGTACATATGATAAATTTGTTCTTTGGCATTATTGAAAATCTTGGATCATATATATGTGTACATAACCATGTTTAAAATCTTATCCATGGTTAACATTTCCTTGAGAACTCCCTATTTATACCTAGATTCAATTTAATGCACAATGTCGATAGCTTATCAATAGGCTTCTCTATGTGCTTTCAAGCGAGGTATTGGTATACAAGCTGATAAGTTTATTTGGACATGGTAAACTAATGGTGCTTAAGATGAACATCATTTAAATATACCTTAATTATAAGTTTCAATCTCATCATTCACTCTATTGAAGCATGTACACTCTTTGTTATGCATGTACTTTAAATCATTCTAGACCATTCACTATTCACTCTATAATGTTTGTTTTGTGTGACCAACATAGTCATTTCTTTCCCTGTTTGAAGGTCTCTTCCATGGTCGACATTTTAAGAAATATTTATTCAATATCATAGGTTCTTTTGTTTTAATTCTTTAGTTTTTCAATGATGGCAAGGTGGCAAATAACGTAATTTACATGTGAAATGACCGAAGACCAGTTCTTTGAGTTTCAGAGAGTAACGTGTGTGCTCATGCAACATCTTTTCATCATAACTCTTACCTATTATAAAGAAATGTATTTAACAAAACCATTGACCAACTTTGGTGTGTGTGTGTGTGTGTATTGTGGACCTTGCAACTAATAATTCTTTTCATTTGCTATTAATGTGTTATGACTTATATGGTACACAAGTAAATCCTTGTATTTAACCATTCTTGAATAGATATAGTTGAAAGTTGCTCCAATATATCTTCTGCAATAGATTGTGATAAATATTTTATGTGCCTTGACTTTTTAAAACTTGATAACCACTACCGTATACATTTGGATTTAATAATTTTGAATTTATACAAATAACATGTATCCCCATAGACTACTATGGACTTTAGATTCAAGTTCATAATGCTTGTTATTTAAATCTTTGAGCAATTGTATATAATGTATAGACCCCTCACTAAAGGAACATGTGCCTTATTTCTAAGGGTTGAGACCTCTTCCATCACAGGTCATGAATCTAAATGGTGACACATCCAATCATGTATTTCTATACGAGTCATGCACATTCACTGTCTTCATCAATCACATGTTTCTAGTCTAGTTAATGTAGCAGTCAGATTTGATAAGATAATCTACTTCAGGTATCTTTCACAATGGTGATGGATCGAATAAAAAAAAATACAATGGTCAAGAAATATTGTTCAAATGGAACTACTATGGATGATGGCCATCATATACTCCTATTTCAACTCTTTTATAGGTGCCTCTTCAGAACCCACTGCTCTTACCTGCATGTTCTAACATAGTCAGATTATACGCCAGTCTATATCATAATAGGGAGACATTTGGTCTGTGAAAAGCACTGCATAATCTCATTTTGTTCAAGTTTATCACATCATTCTTGGCTAGGTTGGTGATGTCACAATTGTTGAAATGGTCCAGAGTTTCTAACTGATGATCACTTGCCTGCTTGTTGAGTGCTTTGCTGGATCTGATATAGACTGATTTTGACTCTCAGTAGGCGTTGAACATTCCATTCTGATGTTGTTGGTATTGTTTGCTACCAGAGACTTGAATACAATAAGATTGACGATCCATCTTTCACCCAAGAAAAAGTGTTCTAGGTGAGTAAAACTCGCCCATCCACAATTGATATGCATGAAGAGAAACTATTCATTCAGGTCAATTGTCAATGGAATAAATTGATGCTTTGAAATCTAAGTTCAAATCAATTTTAGATGAAGATTTTTGTTAACAACAAAGAATATTTGCCAAACCAATGAGTTAGGCTTCAAGCATATTGTACGAGCATTAGATAACCAAAATAGTTGTCACATCAGCACAATATAGGGGTCAAGGGATATGATGAAAAATTGTGGTGAAGCATGTGCATTTGCAAACACTGCTTGTAGAGGTTAATCATGTGAGATTGAGTGGATGGGATGTTGAAAGGGGTACTTTCAGTCAGTGACATGTAATAGTTCATGATTAGGAAGTAGGAGCAAAATATTTTATATTTTCTTATTTAATTATGGTGTGACTATATCATAATGCAGGATTTCAATATATCAATTTCCTTCGAGAGTTAAGAAGCCTCGTGGATAACTATTAAAAAGTTTTCACATTTAGACATTTCAACTTATTTAAAAATTGATTCATGAAAACAAACATCAAACATACTTATTTATGATGTCAATCATCTTATGGTGTCCAAATGTCATGATAGAGAAGAAAAACAAAAACAAGCAATATTGATCTAGATATCTTAGGATCTCATAAGATCTAAACAAGTAATATTGATCTAGATATTTTTCTCCCTTGCAATCTAAACTTTTGCCATTTCCTTTATACTTTAGTAACACAGTGAACTTTTATTTTTTATACAATATTAAACTTGAACATCTTTATCAGGTTAGTTAGATTAATTTCTTGTTTACTCAAATTGTGCTTGAGCTTTGCAGTGAAAGCTTTAATCAAACAAGGTTATGGTATGTTTTAATGTAAAGGATCATTTTAAGTTTAGAAGGAAAAGAATGCCAAGTTTCATTAAGGACAATCTAATTTGAACAGTGGGTGATGTGTCATTGGGACCAACCACATACATTAGGAATATCGTAAAAACTTGAATGTCAATTCAAGTCAATGTAAAGGTTAAAATAATAAAAAGATTACCACAACTGAATAAGCACAAAGGATGGTGTGACTATTAAACCTTAAAACCTAAGGGCCCATAAATTTTCAAGAGAAATAGTATGTGTTGTAACCGCAATGAGGCATTCGTAGAAAGCCTTAGCACATTCCATAAATTCTTCCTGGGCTTTAATTTTGTATAGTGGTTTAGAATATTTTTGGGATTCTAAGGAAATGTATCAAGATGCCCATGAGAGAAGTGAATGGATTTGATGTTCTTGGCTTGCTTAAGATATAAAGACTTGCAAAATTCCTTGTGGCTTTCTCCATAACTTAGAGATAATATAGGTGAACTTCAATATGATCACCTTTACCATAATGAGCCTCAATATGTAAGACCCCCCTGTGTTTCTAACTCTGACAAACACTGAATTTGTTTCAATTTTGATTGTTTGATGTATTGTCAAACACTTTGCATGCAAACTAATAAATTGGTTTCACCAAAAATCAGATTTTTTCCCAATGAGATAGACTTGCAAACAACTATGTAATATCATTCAAATTAGCTTAACATTGAACATGGCATTTTGTCAAATACTTGGCAACTATATCAGTCTGAAAATGCACCAAACTATTCAAAGGCATTTTGTCATACAGTTTGCATTCAAACTAACTATTGCAAACTATTCACACGAATTCCTCTTATTCCAATTCTGCAAATTAACTGAATGAATTCTATGCTAACAAACCCCAATCTCTTAACCCTTAAGCACATTCATGGCTTCTGAGTAAAGCCATAGTTGATCTGCACAATTCACTGGTTATCTGCAACCATTTCAAAGTGCTGGAACTCTGAGAATTACCAATTCTATAGGTTCTTGAATTCTGAAACCTTTGGTTCCAAACTCAACACACAATACACCCAATTCTGAAATGCACAATAATTTCGATTTTATTCTTCATTGGCTTTTTTATAATAATTCACCCCGAATCTTCACTAGCAAGGCTCTTTAATGAATATGACATTTGCATTTGTTGACTTTATAATATATTATTAATAAAGTATACTTTTAATCAATGAGTATTAATTACTCATTACCCTCAACATTGCCCCCACTTTATTATAAAGTCAATTTATAACTTTATAATACAACTCAAATAATTAAACATCATTAAGGCCATTAAAATATTAACATTTTGTTAAATACTCATTATTTTGACGAACCGTCTGAACTAGGGAGTCAACCACTGCATCCTTTGTCCATATGATTGTCTTACTAAAAATAGAAAGGGCCCTTCTTGATCAACCTCTGACTTACTATAAACAGTAAGTATATGAAACTGAGCCCAAACGAAGTCCAATCTGAGCCAAACGAGGACCAAACTGGAACATACTGAATTTTGGAGAAGACAAGAACCTACATTAACCAAGCCCCTACCTCAGAAGACCCTCTGTCCACAATAATTAGCCTATGAGGGTCACAATAATAGGCTAATCCCTCAAACTCTGATGCTCGCGAAAAAGGGGACATTACACAATAAGCTTATGTTTGACTCGAGCAATTAGTATTTAAAGTTGGAGGTCAAAGGGGTTGTGTTCAATGATTAAATTATTAGGTTCTCATTTTGTAAATCCAAATTTGAGTTCCCAAATTGACATTTCAATTTTCAACAATGATAGGCATGGTGTAGCTCATTGTTCCACTTGAGTGTGTAAATATGAGAAAAGCTTGAACAACTGTTAATACATGGTAACAACATAATTTGTTTCAACATGGTCAGATCATACACAGATAGGGATAGCAAAGATATGGCTTGCTTTATAATCATCTGTTCGTGGTTTCATTGTCCATTTGAAGGGGCTTTATTATTCTTCAGTAGTCTTTCTTTCATGATTTTTAATTTAAGGGTCTTATATCATTGAGACTGTAACACTGCAAAGTCCATTTCCTTGTGAACAACTTGAATCGGGTTTTTTAAGCATGTCTGATAAATTAGCCTGCATTTACACCCACTTAAATGTTCATTCATCATGCATGTGTGCCTCATGTTCAATTTCCCAACTTTCTGGATGCTTTTTGACATTTGTATTCTGAGTTATTTAGGGTTTATGAAAAGTGATCTTGATGTTACCTTACACTCTGAGGCAAATATTTTTTCTATTAGGAGTTCTGGACAGAAAAATGACATTCTTATTTGGAATTCTTTTCCGCTAATACAGGATTATGGACTTATTTCAGCAGACGAAGACTTTGCAGAATAAAAACAATGACACAGCACAGCTATATTCCAAAGTCAACATTTGACATTTTATGCTTTTTCTTTAGGGCTATCCAATACTGTTTTTCTTATTAATATCTATTTATTCCAAAATCTAAATCCTACATTTAAGCATTATGATCCTAGATTCCTACATATGCAATTTCTTTCAAGATTTTGATTCTGTTTATTAACCTTCATGATATGAATTTTGACAATGAGTCTTTCATGTAAACATGATAGTGGGATTTCAACAATTAGAGCATTGCTAATTGCAATTATAGGTTTCCTAAGTTTTGCATGTCCCTTGGTCAAAGTCACTGTCATACTGATTTAGACTTCCCCTAAGTACTATTTTTTCGAAGATTTAATGTAAAGAAGTTCCTGTATAATACTAAGGAATTAATGGTCATCATTGTTTTCTCATGTACATACCTTTCTATTTTTAGTATGATGAAAATACAAAATTCATCAACCATTTTTTAGATCAGTTCAATGTGTGGTTAAATATAAGCATCATATTCAAAATCTCACTGATGTAAGTAACAATGCAAGTGGTAACAAGTATATATGCTTTAATTTTTCTACAAACCTTCTTGATCTGGCAGTCTTTGTATCATGTTGTCAACTCAACGTTTAGAAAATAATGAGACAAAACACTAGTGATAAATACAAATTTAAGACATTTTCAATTTTTTTTTTGTTTAAAGTTTAAACATTGTAAACCAATGCTTACTAAGATCCGGGTTAAATGACAGTGAATCACTAGTCAGGGGATCGATCTTCCCAAACACAACCAAAAGTTCAAGATGAGCCACCAGACAGATATCCAGATCCCTATAATAAGGACTTCCTGTCCTGAAATAAAATTGTTGGGAACACATATGTATTTGTTATTGTATTAATTTCTGGGCGTCTAATTATGTGATAATAAGGAATCTAACTTGACAGTGATGTGATAAATTAAATAGTCTTATGAATATAATGAAGATTGACATAATTGATGAGTTTAAAATTTTAATTGCACTCTAAATTCACATAAATGTGAGTAAGATGATGTGATGTAAGTGCATCCAGTAATGATATAAGGTATTGAGATTTTATATCACATCTTAGATAAATGTGAATTTAGAATGCACTTAAAATTTTTAACAGTTTAATTTATGATTGATTATTATTTTGGAAATTAAACATAAATTATTATTGTATTATGCTTGAAGCCTGAAGGGGTTTTCCTGATTAATACTGTAATATTATATTATTTCTGGGTATTTAAGTAAGGTCACTGCAATCTTACCATCAACCATATTTTCTGAACAGACATCGATTGTTACAGGAATGTTCCTTATGCTGAATAATGCTGTGGTATGCTCTATCTCTACTTATGACATACTCAAATTCAGTTTGTTTGAAAAATTATTCAGCTAATGAGAACATATTTATTTAATCGAAAGTGTTTTCATATGACTTATTTTGTATGTACATAGCTACTTGATATTGAATGTGCCCTGACAGCTTTTTGAATTTGAGTTAATCTTTCTGTTTTGGCAGTCTCAAGATCAAAGAGGAGCAGCTAATGGACTTGCCATGACTGGAATGTCTCTCTTCAAAACCTTAGGTCCGGCAGGGGGAGGTTCAATGTAAGTGTCTAAGAATGGGAACAACTATTTACATTTACAACATTCATATAATTAACAATTGCCAAAGATGAATTCTATTCAAATTTTGGTTTTGGAAATTTGCATTAGTTCTTATGGCTATTGTTTCACAAAAGCGCATTTCATGGCTATAGGAGAATATTCCTATTCAGTTAATAAGCATAGACTAAGAAAGATTTTGACTTGCCAAACAGAATGAAAGGACGGTGCTAAAATGGAAAGCTATTTGAATAACAAAGTTGGAAAATATCTCAAATTTCGGATAGTAAACCTAGAGGACTTATACAAAAGACTGGATCTCAAGATTGGATTTGTTGTCCCTAATTTTGCATTCCCCAAAATTGGGGCAACCCTACGCAATTCTCAGTTGCTTGCTAGGAGTTTTTCTCTAAGCGTGTCGATGTTACGGAAGGAGTATTTTTCAATGGAATCAGTCATCCCTTGATTTCTGGTTGTTCTATCTTCTAACTAAACATCAAGTCCTTTTCTTTTTTCTGTTTTTCTCTTTTCGCTTTGTTTTGCGTCTTGTTTTCATTTCCAGTTTTGGTTGGCATCCTTGGTTTTTTCAGTGGCGTTGCGAGCGGTTTTCCGCGTTCTTCCAAGGTCAGTAGAGAAATGGTCTTTTCTGGTCGATCACCTAAAGTATAAGCTTATTTTGTGTGTGTAATAGATTTTAAATTCTATCTTAGAATTTTGCATCACTCTGCGAAATTTTGCTTGGAAATTTTAATGAGAGTGCAATTTTGAATTAAATCCGCATATCAGATCATTAAATTCTAAGACGCATACGAATATTTTAAGTTCTTTAGTGTTTAAAATAAATTCTAAAAATGATTATTGCATATGTATATATTGTTTAAATAAATTTGTTTTAAAAATGACTAGGTAAAGTTGAGATTTATTAAAGATTACTTGCTTAATAAATTGCGTAATCTATTGATTTTATTATTTAATCATAACGACTTATTATTATTATTATTTTAAAAGAAAATAATAATAAATAATAAATTATAAAACAATATTAAAATAATAGCTAATGATAATGTTTATTTATGATTAGTTATATTATAATATTGTTTTTAAAAAAAAATAATAAAATATATCTTAGGTGGGAGGCGTCGGGATTAATTAAATAGCATATGCTATGCGGTTCATATTACATATGATATTCTATTCCATAAAGCCCGCGATAGGCAAGGTAAATGAATTGCATATGCTAATAAAATATATCTTAAGTGATGACTTATCCCATGCGCTGGCTGATACCAAATAACATATCGCATATGTCTTAAAATACATGTCTTTTGTTTCCCATAGCCCGCGCGGCAATAACTAATAGTTATCGTGCTAATTAAATATATACTATGTGCACGGATGTTAAAGCATATTGCATAGCGCATATATAACATATGCCATTTTATTCTTAACAGCCCGTGGTAATGATAACTAATGGTTATCTGGCCTGCGTAGTATATGTTATTAAACCGTCGGTTTAAGTTACACATTGCGTATGTCTAAACTGCCATGCTATCAAAAGGAGGCATATAATGGAAAACGCGGGCAATGTCTTTAACTCAACGCATATACTATGTGCACGGATGTTAAAGCATCACTTCTTGGTATTACTTGGCGTTAACAAAAGATAGTATTACATAACATATGCCATTCTATTCTTGAACAGCCCGCGGTAATGAAACGCATGTGCATTAGCATATGCGTTGAAATACATATGCTAATGCATATGTTATTTCATTTAAAAACCGCTGATAGCTGTTAGTTATCAGGCATCATTATCATGTCATGCAATCAACTCTTGGCTTTAATATACTGCTGTTCATCTATAGAC
This sequence comes from Thuja plicata, assembly GCA_018584345.1. Lineage (NCBI taxonomy): Eukaryota > Viridiplantae > Streptophyta > Pinopsida > Cupressales > Cupressaceae > Thuja > Thuja plicata. Next base: position 695,115 of record MU227454.1, on the reverse strand, counting down.
ATAACTTATTCCTCCACAGCACACCACAGTTAGTTAATGAGAAACTTTTAAAGGCTTCTTATGTGGAGAACTGACTGTGGTGTCTTTGTAAAGCCTTGGACTTCTTCTTTTCCAAAGAAATGGTCTTGGAAACTGCAGTTAGATGGATTATTTTTCCCTCTCAATAGCAATTTCGAAATTCTTGCTTTGATGAAGTCTTGTTTCTCTACAAGAGGTGGAAGACATGCCATGATTATAGGCCATGTTCTTAAAGGTTTCTTCATGCTTTCTTGCTGTTTATATGCTATTTTTGTTGCATGATGAACATTTGTCTTTCCCAAAGCCAAGACCCACCATGTTAGCTTCAGTTTTGACGAGATTTTGTCAAAACTAGAGCCTATATAACCTTGCAAAATTCCTCTTAATAGCAATTTCGAATTTCATCTCTTCTCTCAAGTTTTGCTTTGAAGAGGAATTTGCTCTTTCTTTTTGCATCCAAGGAAGGTAATTTGGTCTTTTTTTTCTTGTTTGTTTTCTTTTGGTTTTTTTTGTAAATTCTTTCTTCTTCTCTCATCATCTCAGAAAGTTGCATATGAGAATATTATCTATTCTTATATGCAGTCGGGATTAAAAACCCCGTTCTTATGAAGATCTTCTTGGAAGATGTATTATAAAAAAAGTGCATAATGCTGCCCACCATGCAATCAGCCCATAAAGTCT
>MU227454.1:660973-682757 GCA_018584345.1 Thuja plicata | reverse complement strand
ATATATATATATATATATATATATATATATATATATATATATATATATATATATATATCAATTGGAAATCATTATTATTGAGATAATATTCTAAGTGAGAAGTTATCTATAAGATCAACTTTTATTAGATAACATTCTAGAGAGAATTTATCTATTATATATATATATAAATTTTAAAGATTACATTCTCAAATCTGATCCAACAATAACAGTAAGTTCTCACTGTCTAGAAGATGCTTCATAAAGTTACAACGACTAGTATTAGTGGATTGATATTGCTGCACTACTGCTGTAGATTAGCATTTGATCTCGTCTCAACACTGTTGTATCCAAAATCAGATGCATACGACTAAGTAAATGGCTGTCATACTTTGTCAAGACCGTTTGAACAGAAATCACAGCTTTGAGCTTTACCAAATGATGCAACATTAGTCTGAAATTTGCAAGTGGGTTGATTGAATATATTATATAATTATCAGCAGCTAATACTGCGTACTATAGCTGAAATAAGTCATATTTATGACACATCAGCCGATCCCAAATTATAGTAGCAATACTCAAAAACATAGAAATGTTATTTCAATATTTCAATTCTTCAATGTGAATCTCCACTAATCTCATGACATAGAGCACGCTGGCAATGTCTGTATGAAATTGCTCCAATGAATGTTGAGGGTTTTCGCCCCCAACCTAGTATCTTCAGCACATAGGTGACTTTTGGTTGAAAATTGAAATCACTCTCAAATGGCTAGGCTGTTTTTTGTCAAAGAGACCATTTTATTTTTTACCTTAGGGTTTTTGTCTAGTGTAGAAGATGAATATAGTTCAATCTTTTCAGGGAAAGACAAAATGATAATGAATAATGGATGATCAACCTCTTGTCCAAGCCCTCCTTCAATAGCTTTTTTTTCCCTTTTTGAGAAGTGCCTTTTGGTTTACTCTTAAAAAACACTTTTTCTCTTTTTTCCTCAAGTGAGTTGAAATTCCCTTATGATTCAGCTTTATATTTGACTCCAAAATAAGTTACTTTTATGTCTCCATATCCAGCCCCTTTTTAAATAATTAAATATAAGTTGCGACAACTTAAATATATAATTATTTTTCACACAATCGCTTAACTTGTGGAAAATATTAAAATAGCCCAAAAAGTGAATTATGACCCGACCACCAATACCCCAAGTGCAAATATATCTGTCTAAATGAAAATTGGCAATCTTCCAAAATGACAGACTTCTCCAAGAAGTGTGGAGTGCCTCTAGAAAGTCCAATTTGCACAAGGAAAGTACTATCGTACTTGTCTTTGGTCCAAGAAATCTCTGCCATTGTCAAAATACCTCTCCAATAAAATTGGCACCCTCCAAGAAAGTTGGGGGTTTTCAAGGATGTTGGAATGGTTTAGAAAAGGAACATTATACTTCCGATTCTTCATGGAGAAAGACAACTTCTTTAAGTTTCTGAAGGAGGGGGGATTTCTTGTGACCCCTAAGGCCTTGGTACTTCTCTTTTCTGTTTCTTGTTTTTTTTGGCTCTGCTGTTTTTTATTACCTGCCTTTGTGCTGCTGAACTGCTCGGTATAGACATGTTTTGGTTTGCTTTAGGGCTGTTTTCATAAAGGGACGGGACCCTTGTTTTCCCGCTTAATGTGATAAAATAAAGATCAATTATATTCAAATGCAGGTAGGAAATCATCAGATATTTAGGTAGAAAATAATGTTTTATAGGATCCAGGAACTAGTTAGTGTAAATTAAGACAATGTCTAATTGTATGCATATTTCTACATAATATCATATATGTATGGTAGAGCAGAAAATGAGAATCATTGAGAAGGAATTCTCCTAAAAAAGAGAACGTATAAACCTTGTTAGTGGATGGAATTGTTGTGATGTCCCCATCCTTCACCTAGAAGTTAAAAGATGTTAAATGCTTATGTGGTCAAGGGGTGGCAGACCTTGTGCCTCCAGTTTGTAGAAGATAGTTAGTAGTTAAATGCACATAATAAAGTGTACCAGGGAAAATCATGAAATCTTATATATTAGATGATTTTCCTAGTTCACATTAAGAGATATGAGGATGAGTCAGGATCCAAGATGACATTTATCTCCATCAAACACCACCAAGATCACAACTCAGCAAGAATGATAATCTTAAGGACAATCACCTAATCAACATGTAAATCATGATTTCTACTGTCCAATCAGAATAGTAAACCCATGATCAACCATGTTGACAAGAATACATCCTATGTCAATCATCATCAGAGCAACAAGGGAGAAGCATAATACTAAATGGAGATATAGACCATCATAATCATGGCAACAATCATCATACCAAATGAAGATAGTAAGTAACATTCTCCCAAGGACAAATCCTCTTTGATACTTCTATCTAGCCAAATAAGAAGAGCATCATCATGAAAGCAGATTTAGATCAGTAAGTTATCGATCAGCAAATAGTGAAGATACAAGTGATCAATACATCAGTCAACAAGATAACTATAGACTTGATATCAGAAGAGCCATATCGATAACTATGCACCAAGAAGATTGACCATCTAGAAGATGATTGCAAGAAGCAAATTAATGATCCCACAAAGATAATCATAGCAAGACATATTGATGATCCACCATCATTGAATAGGCAGATCAATCAGTCCTCATCGATATTCAATAAAGATGCTACAAGAATTCGATTGCTTTGATCAGATCGATCATATAGGAAGATAAGACACTATGTCAAAGCCAGATATATTATCGATGATGATTAGAGACTAATGTATAACGATTAGTCTAAGAAGATATCAAGTAAGATACGATATGCAGATCAGTGATCAGTAACAAAGCAGATTGACTAAGGCATACATGATGGGATATATTGATGACAGTGATTAAGATTGATAAGCATCAATTAGACAAGTAGGCATAGATTAATGCCAAACATTGATTGATAAAAACGAGTAGACAAGCAGTCTAATCGATCACGATTAAGGATAATTGTAAGCAAGTTAACAGCAATTAGTGTAATCATTAATTAGAGAGACGAACCCAATTTGTTATCCCTTAACATAAAAGAGCGATTGGCATTAGTTTTGAAGAGAGACATACAAAACCAATTTGTTATGAAGAAGTGCAATTTGCAATAGATATGATTATGGGATGCAACCAATCCCTTCAATTTGCAAGGCATAAGATAGCAATCAAATCCATTCCTTTCATCATCATTCATCAAAAACCTTTTCTCTTATTGCATCCTTTTTGGATAGATTGTTTGAGCAATCTGGTCTAAGTTACAAAGAAGGTTGGATACATTTAAGGATCAACATCAGAGAGAGCACCACCATTTATTGCAAGCTTATATTGTCAAACCAGAAACAACATCATCAATGATTTTTGCAAGCATATAAATCCAGATCAGAGATAGCAACTAAGTGCTTTAAGCAACATCCTCGTAATTGCACATTCATATTGATATATCAGACACAACAACATATCTCTCTAAGTGATATTTGGAATGTGATCACATAAGTTGAAGGATCTGTTGGAAATAATAGGTACTGAGAGGGGGGGTGAATCAGTACAAACAGATAGTGAACTAATTCAACCACTGAACTAAATAGCTACAGAAATGCTTTCCAAACCTATAAAGCAAGTAACTGATGCAAATATATAAAAGACAGTAATATCAAGCATCCACAAGGTCATCACACATAACACAATTATTCTCACGTGGAAACCCTTGTAAGAGGGAAAAAACCACGGTGGGGATGACACCCACAAGCCCAATACTGCAGTATATGAGTTTGCCCTGTTAGGAGCTACAAATACCCTTTCTGAGGGTTCACCCGGTTAGGAGTGACTAGTACACTGTTAGGAGTACAATAAGATCAGCTATGATCTACTTTGCTAGAGGATTTTAAACCTCAATGAAGAAGTTACCCTATTAAAGGGTTTACAAAAAGAACTTGTTAGAGTTCACCCGGTTAAGGGATTTTGCTTGCTGCAACTATTAGGGAACAACAAGATTAATGATCTGGATGTAGCACTGATTGCTTGTCAGATCCTATAAGTTCTTTGTACTCTATAACTACTCTCTTCTCTCTCCTCTCTGATCTCAACCTCGACTTGAAATCACAAAACCCTAATCACCCAAAATAACTCTTGCATCTTCTCTCAACAATAACAACTTTTCAATATGAGCAGTTCCTATATATAAACAACTTACACCGACATAAAAATGATCTTCAAATTGCTTTCTTGTGATAGCACCATGTGTCAAATTGCAATATAAATGAAAGAAGCGATTTATTATGACCGCATTAGCTCTAGATAAGATCTGCAAGTTTATATCTCCAAGGTAGTCAAACACATTTTGACTTCTCCAATGTAATACCTGAAATTTGTCTTAAATGCTTGCATCGATCTCATAAATACCAATACATTGGATGTATAACCTTTATTCCAGGTCATCATATTATTAGAAATGATCGCATATACTTTACCACTCACCGATCTGTGATCTACCGACCGGTTGATCAAGAACATAAGAGTTCTACCTATCTTAGTGTCTGTGACACTAAAAACTCTATCACCGCTCAACCAAATGAGTTGTGGTTGGAACCACATTGCAATATGAACTGGTTGAAGCTATATTTGTGACCACTCCTGAAAATTCCATTTGTACCATGATCGCCACCAAAGTGATGTTTGCGCAGTCTACCGATCTTCTGGACTTAATCAATTTGCAGTATTACCTTCTTACCGATTGTATCTTCACTTCCCCTGTAGTATATTATGACTGTACTGACTTAGTTGCACTGTACTGACTTAGTTGACATCAATGACAACCAAATAAGTGATTCCTTATAACAATTTCCCAACACAATACCAACAGGATCAATATCAGACAGAACAACATATCGCTCTAAGTGATATTTGGAATGTGATCACATAAGTTGAAGGATCAATATCAAACACATCAATATTGTCATCAATAGCATTGAAAGTTATATCGATATATCAGGAAGACTAGTATATCGCTATAAGCGATAATAATTTTAGTGAAGCATTAAGATCATCTTTGCATATTCGATAATCATTCATATCTGAGATAATAAGATCATCTTATCATTATTGATATATAGATCTAATCATATTGCATATATCCAATTGTCATATTAGAGATAGCAGTAATATTGTCATATATATCCTATCAATTGTGTAGAATAAGCATTTAGAAGTGGTATCATAGATTATCATTCTTAGTGTTGATTGAGACTTTGAGGAAAGAAGTCTCTAGCAATTGATTTTGCAACTAACTGTCCCAATTTCACAAGTTATCACAAAAGGGGACATTACAATTGTATACTTTTATTTTTGACATTCTTTTCACTTTTTCGTTGTACTTTGGGATGCACTTCCTTTGTAGGCATTGTAGCTGATTCTTTTTTGGAATGCCTCTGTCAATTGTTCCATTTTACAAGTGAAATTTTTGTATCATATCCTGAAGTAAAAATATCTGTATTCCTACCAATTGACACTTTCTCAAAATCTCAATAATATGAGCTATATTATTGCTTGTTGTACTGAAAACATGTGAATGTATTTGAATTTGATGGGATGATATTTTAGTAAATTATAGTAGGCGAGGAAAGGGGTGTGGGGGCGCAAAAGCATTGAATATAATCTGTAACAAAAAGCTGACTATTTCTGTGGACATGTTTACTGTAGCTTTGCATGGGCACAAAAGCGTCAACATGCATCTTTCCTTCCAGGTGCACATTTGCCGCTATTTATTTTATGGATGTTGGAATATGGTTACATTGAAAAGGTTATTTCAAGAAGATCTTTAAGGTTTTGTGGTACAATATAGTTCCAGAAATCATTTGAGGCTCTTAAAGGTTGATAGGGTCTTTGTTTTCTCTTCTTTATAAGTTTCTTAAATTGTTGCCCAGCTCCTTAACAGACCGTTTCAATGGAAGTTTCAGTAGTTTACTTTTTCTCAACCAGTCTAATGCAATAGAAGATTCCACTCGATGCCAATGAGCTCTGATAGCACACTATGCCACTAGAACACCAAAACATATTTCTATTCCTGAAGACATGGGCTCAATTAAACTACCTCTTATTGGAAATTCAAATTACCATTACATGTATTGCAATCCTTGTAGTTCCTGATACCTACCAAAACCAAGCATGCAAACAAAATATATACAAAGCATGTTCATTGGGCTGTGGTCTAGCAGTAAGATGGGGCACAGATCACAATGACAACACAGTTTCAATCACATCAGCATGCCCCACATCCTAAACTTTATGGATGTACATCCAATTTAAAGAACTTTAGATTTATTGCAGTTTTAGTTAACTATTTTTTAAATTTTTTTTCCTTTTCGTTCTAATATGTGAGTTGATTGGAATGAGGATAGTAGAAATAGCTAGATAATAAAATTTCAGCCACAAGAATTTGACTTTAAATTTCTGTTTATTCTCATGGTTGATGGTTTCGAGCTCATTTGTTTGTCCTTGGAATTTTAATTGGAGATACTTTGCTGCGTATGTCAGGTGATCATATTGTCTTCTTTATCTTGAACATCATCCTTGTGATAGTGGTTATAATGACATTTGAGCCTTTCCTACCACAATCGACTAATAGATCACAACGGGAAGACCAAAACGAATCTAATCCTGAGCAGCAAGAACAAAGGAAGGAGCAAGAGCCACAGTTATCTTCTTGACCTTTTCCCATGAATTATTTTGCTGTCTGCAATTGAAAAGGCAGCAACTGCTTCCTTTTAATCAATATTTGTCATTTTAATTATTTCGTCCATTGATATTACTTATGTAAAACTGGATGTTACTGTAAATTTTATGAAGAAAGAAGGCTGCTATTAGCAGCACTTTGATCAGTGATTTGTGTAAATTAAAGGCTTTTGTATCATGTAGTTAATGCACAGTCCCAAATTCACGGGTATTCTCAATTCTGTTTTTATGTAAAATAAATCAAATAGACAGTATGTAGGAGATACGTTAAATCGATAGCTGGAATACTATATGCTTGTTGCTTCAAATTTTAGGGAATATTTGCAATATTATGAGCAGGCCTCACAACGTCAAAAAAATCAGTACCATGTTCCAAAGGAAGTGGCATTTCTTTTGCTGAAGACTAATTTTGAAGGTTGTGCCTAAAATATTTTTTTAAATTTATGACCAGGCCTCACAACCTCAAAAAATAATTATCTACTGTGGTTCAAATGGTATAGCATGTTTCTTGTCTGAAAGTAACGTTTAAGGTTTTGATCTCATATTTAGTAAAAAATTGACAATCATACGATAGGTTTACAATTTTTTATACCGGCACTGGGAAACCTCATATTCTCTTTCTTTGGCTCTGTAGTTACTAAGGTTAAGCACTTGCAAGTGCCAAGATTAACTCTTGAACTAAATTGTGGAAGTGAAAATAAGTTGTGTACAAACAAATAAACAAAATTTTTGTGCCTTGTTCAGAGATCAATAGGTGCTCACCTAGTATATATAATTCAATAGCTATTACAGGGCTTTTTTACAACTAGTAGAAAATTGGAGCTGCAACTCGAGGTGCTACATTAAATGGTTCCAAGTTGGACTCATTTTTGAATCTAAACCCTTTTGCCCATATGCTGGTTCCAATTGAAAGAAAGAGTGGCCAGGTATAGAACGGCAGTAATTTAAATAGGTATTTGTCATCCAGGCCGCTGGACTGAATACAAAAGTGAGTTACAACTAAATCATGCACTGATTTAATATACCAAAGGTGTTGACTGCTTTGGTTCTGCTAACTAATTTCATTTTTTAATTTCACCTTTATTTCCAAATGTTTGGTCCCTTCATTCCAGATGTTCTTAAATAGGGAATGAGGCAAATCAAAGTTGAAGCTTTTAAGCATATTCCAAAATGGGTTTTCCGTTTTGAACATTTTATGTGGACAATGCACTCTTTTTCACTGATATTTAGAACATAAAAGTGAGGTAGGAAAAGTACAAAGTTGCGTAGATGATGAGATTGAGGTACGAAAAGGTTTCTAGAGCTGGGTAAGAGATTTGAGACAAAGATAGTGGTTGCATGGAAGGGGGTTTCTAAATTATTCTTGGCAAGAGTTGCCCAGAAATTTTAGGAGTAGTGTAATGTGTTGAACAGGCTGAATAACTGAGGGGGAGGGGGAGGCGGGGTTAGGGTGGGTAAATCAATTATTCCCACACACTATAAAACGTTTATTTTGTCAGTACTCATAAACAACTGCAACAACTTCTGATTTATCAGTTAACCACATAAAGCATTCATAACAGATATGAGCATGAAAGCACAGAAACACCGACACAAAGAACACCAAGATTTATGTGGAAACCCAAACTGGAAAAAACTGCGGAGAAGCTAATTCTGATGAAAGGAAACACTGGTTAAGGTAATTTTTACAAAGGCTCACTTTTGGTTGTGCTCACTACCGGTTGGCTCACTATCGGTTGGCTCACTGTTGGTCGGGCTAACTACCCTTACAAATAAATATGGCTAACTACCAATACAAATATCACTGAGAAAACATGAACTGATAGAATTGCATCTAGCTATGCATGAAATAGTTCAACAAATAAGCTCTGTTATTGTTACCACCAGTAGATCTGAATGTTGATCTTCTCTTTGAATGTTATTGTATGATCCATTGTAACTCACTATGCAAGCCACTTCTCGATCTTCAATAATCTCCCTCACAAACTTATGCTCACATACAATATCGCGACAAGTTCGCACTATTTTTCCTTCAGTAACTCACATTGTTCGCACCACACCATCACATATCATTCATCTCATAGATATAAAAAGGTTCTTTATTCATATGGATATCTGACCATACATATGTCAGCCACACCAAACGTGTGTGATAGCCCCAATTACAAAATATTACAATTACATTAAATGCATTACCATAGGTCCTAAATCTAGGACACACTTAAGAAAACATTACACCACGCTACACCGGGACAAAATACATTTACCGATATTGTAGAACACCAGAACCAAGATCATGCCTTGATTACCAAAACATCTGAAACAACCGATAAGTAAAACAAGACAGAGAAGGTCCAAAATATGATACCAAAACTAGTCTGATGAACAACACTATTGTCCAGCTTTCAGAAACAACTGGAAGAATATTACAAGCATAGCAATCACTAGAAATCGATGAGCAACTTCATACAAAATTGATCACCAAAAACATACAAGTGTACTGAAACATGTAGGCCATGAGTATGACCAAGTACACCTACCATACACCATCAAAATTGTCCATAACCGAAACCTTTGTTATATAATCAACAACTAATAGACACATATCCAAAACTGCACAAACAACCGATACCGCTAAGATGTTGATATGAGGGTTTTGACACCTATGACAACCAATGTCATCAACAACTCAATAATTTCTACAATCTCCCCCTTTGACATTGATGGCAAAACACCAAAACAAAATGAACTCCTAATTCGAAAAACTATGCAACCAAAAAGCCCCTTGAGTAGATGTAACATTTATTTTTCCTCTCTCCCCTTTTTTCCACAATGAAAAATGACAAATAATGTATATCAAGGAAATTTAGAAATACAACAGTTTTAACTGAAAAGAATTTCTTGTACCTCTCCTTCAGAATCGGAAGCTCCTTCCACTTAGAAATGACAACACCCATCTAGGCACATAGACTATCACACTCAACCAATTTGTCAAAAGATTTCTTCTAGTCCAAAGACTGAAATTGTTGCTCATAATCCTCAGTGCTAGCAAGTATACCAATAGCATGTTCCAACTAGACCTCAACCAGGTCCTTGACCAACCAATTTTTTTTTATCAGGTCTTCTCTATGTCTCTGTAACAACACCCATTCTGACTGAAGTTCACTGCTTCTAATTCTCTGCTTTCCATCTTGATCCTTGAAGATACCATGTCTTTTTAAGCTCATTCAACTCTTTATTAACCACTTCATTCTGACCTCTGAAATTGTCTATAGCAGCAGGCCACGGAAGACAATACATGTATATGTCAATAATCTCCTTTACACATCCCTTCATCTCACCAATACTCCTTGAAAGTCTATGTTTTGCATTGTCACATTTCTTCATTATATATTTCTCCATTATACGATAATATGCACCAAACTGCAACAACCCAATTCCAACACTCACAAGTTCAGTTCGTAGCATACCAGACACACTAGATACCGTGACCCTTTTACTGGTCAAGTGATCAGTTAGCAATTCCATCACCAATTTCTTATCCACGGATGAATAATCGGTCCGCAAACTATCAATCCTTTCATACTTATCATTCTCCAACAAAGTTTTCATTATATCAGAATCCACACTTAGATTCTGTCAGCGAAAGTGCATTTTTCTCTTCCATCAAATCTGCTACTCTCTCTTCCTCACCTTCTTCATCATCTTCTGAAATGGTAACTATTTATTTTCCTCTATCACTTGTCTTCCCTTTCTTTGGTTTAAAAGATGAACCACCAACATCTTCTTCAAGTCTCTTCTGACTGCAGGAGGAGCCCTCCTCACCATGACTTGCCGACAAAGCACCAACAATCACCAATCCTAAACTAATACACCCATGTACAAATATGAAATATGCCTTACACGCATCTGCCATTTTCTTTAACATGTTCAAATACCTGAAGATTTGATTATCGACAAGAATGTCGGTCCTCTATTCAACATTTGCATTGCCATGTAAAGATCTTATGAAGTAAAAGACCAAGCACATAACTAGTGACCCAAATTTGAAATCATAACCACCTTCAACTGTCATCTTCACATTCTCAATAAAATTGTCTAATGACATTTTGCATAGATCCATTTGCACATTCTCTTTTATAATCTTACATGAAATATACACAACTAACACAGAAGTCGAACCGTCACGATTTCAAAATTGAATCTTGTATCAAACACCATAAGGAACATACCTCACTATCAAATCCTCAAGAGTGTTGATTAGAAATGCACGCTGACCCCAACCAATCTCAGTACGAGCTTCTACCTTTTGATAGCTAATAGACTTCTTTCCAGGCAACTCATCGACGCTACATAATCCAGTAATTGCTTCAATTATCTCCTTCAATACCACATATGGTTTGTTGAGCACTAGGCTTTCACCATGAAACTAACTCAACACTAACATGATAAATTCTTATCCTCGCACCAGAGAAATTCTCCCCAAATATCCAGTCCAATATTTTTGATTCTGTGTATCCTCCACAGGTAACCCATAATCCAATTGCTTAATGTGGCTGTGATAGAATTCCTTTAGCGCAACTTTCTTCATCTTCTTTGTGGCGAACACACCGACACTACAAATAGCCAATTTAGGTGCCATAATCTTTTTACAAGTCTTCTTTCCTAGGCTCTCTACAATTCACAAATTTTCTCTTCATGCTATAGTACCAAATGATTCAAAAATTCTACCTTTAAAGCCACGAAACAACATGATTGATTTTCCGGTCGAAATTCAAATATCACTGACGCAACACACGGAAATGCCATCATCATTAATAGTCTTATCCTTCCTATCGAAAACAACCTACTTGCAATCGATAATGCTTTCAAAGCAAGGGAGATGAATGGTTTAGCATTTTAAAACTCCCCCTGAGCGAAACCATTCGACTCAGTTCGTGGAAGAGCTAGTTCTCGGATCTGGTAGCACAAGACTCTCCACACCAGCAACCTCTTTCTTCTTCCATGTCATATTAGTCTTGTGAGATTCAATTGAAATATTATTTTCACTTTTAGTATTTACTAGAGCACTGCCAGATCTGCATGTATTAGCATAATGACCACTCTAACCACACTTGAAACAATTAACATTCCTTCGATCAAATCTCACGGAATGAAGCTTAGATCTGCATTAACTAGCCTTGTGACCATAGTTGTGACATACATAGCAATTCACACGAAAGATATCATTCGTTGCACTCTTCTTATCTTGATTTGAAACTTGATTCTTATGTTCACTTACCTTATGACCAAAATTATGACAATTAGAGCATTGAACCTTCTGATCCTTTCTCATCTTGCAATCAATTGCTTTATGACCAAAATTATTGCAAATATAACAACCATTAAAAGATAAGTACCTTTGAGCATTTGGTTGTCTTACCAGAGGTCTTCTTGTGGATGTATTTTGATTTATGACCTTGCTTGATACTTCAACCTTTGCATCCTCTTCAATTTCCTTCTATTTGCCTTTGTCCTTCTCATTTGAGCATTCACAGGTAAACCCTAATCCTTCTTTGTCTTTGTGATTTTTCTGCATGTCTAATAACTGATCCAGAATAATATTGTTTTCACAAACTTTTGCTTTTTCTCTCAACGTTGTTAATTCTATTTCTAGCTTCTCATTTTATTCTGAACTCTTCTTAATAATCTCCTTGAGCTTTTCTTCAAATTCTTTCCATTCTTCCATTGCAACTTCTAGTTCTACTCTAGCTATCCAAGCACTTTTTATCTTATTCCTCAATCCATCCCTAATAAATTCTTCAGAATGCATCTTTTTATTCAGTTGCTTTTCCAAGTCTGCTACCCTTTCTCTTGATTCCTTCAGTTCCCTTTCCACATCTGCAACTTTTTCTTTTGACTCCTTTAATTCTTGACTGGTTTTTTAATGTCTTGCTTTGAATTTCTTAATTTGATCTCTCGACTTTATGATATGTGCATTTGCTTCCTTCAAATTCTCTTTCAACTCTTCATTCTCTGATTCGGTACCTTCAATATCACTCAACATGATTTGCCAATCTTCTTCAGTGTAGTATCCTCCTACCATCTGTTAAAACATCCAAGATCTCCCTCAAGCGATTAAGCTCTATCTGCAAGGGACCAAGCTCTGATGCCAATTGTTGAACATGTCGAATAACTGAGATGGGGGTGAATAAGTTATTCCCACACACTTTATAAAACTTTTTCTTTGTCGGTAAACTCATAAACAACTGCAACAATAATTTATGATCTATCGGTTAACCACAATAAACCTTCATAACATATATGAACATGAAAGCACAAAAACACCGACACAAAGAACACAAAGATTTACGTGGAAACTCAAACTGAGAAAAACCACGAAAAAACTACTTTTCATGAAAGGAAACACCGATTAAGGTGATTTTTACAAAGGCTCACTACAAGTTGGCTCATTGTTAGTTGTGGTCACTATCGGTTACCTCACTGTCAGTCAGGCTAACTAACCTTACAAATGAATATGGTTAACTGCCAATACAAATATCAGTGACAAGAGATGAATTGATTGAATTGCATCTAGCTATGCATGAAACATTTCAACAAATAAGCTCTATTACTGGTACCACTAGTAGATCTGAATGTTGATTTTCTCTTTGTATGTTACTGTCTGATCCACTATAACTCGGAATGCAAGCCACTTCTTGATCTTCAATAAACTGCCTCACAAACTTCTTCTCACATACAATACCGTCGTAGGTTCACACTATTTTTACTTCAATTACTCACACTCTTCATACCACACCATTACATATCATCCATCTCGTAGATTCAAAAAGATTTTCCTTTATTTATATGGATATTTGACCATACATATGTGGGCCACGCCAAAGATGTGTGATGGCCCCAATTACAAAAGATTTTACAATTACATTAAATGCATTGCCATAGGTCCTAAATCTAGGAAACACATAAGGAAACATGTCAACACGTTACACCATGACCAAATATAGGTCATACATAAGATGTTTACACTGAATGTTACATTTACCGATATTGTAGGAACACCACAACCAAGCCCATATCTTGATTACCAAAACATCTAAACCAACCGATAAGTAAAACATGATAGACCAAGTCCATAATATGATACCAAAACCAATATGATGAACAACCCCATTGTTAAGCTATCAAAAACAACTGGAAGAATATTACAAGCATAACAATCACCAGGAACTAACAAGAAACTTCATACAAAACTTATCACCAAAAACATACAAGTGTACTGAAACATGTAGGCAATGAGTATAACCAAGTACACTTGCCATACACCATCAAAACTATCCATAACAGAAACCTCTGTTATATAATCAACAACTAACATACACATCCAAAACTGTCAACAATCAACCAATACTATCAAGATGTCGGTATGAGGGTTTTAATATCAATGACAACCAATGTCAGCAACAACTCAATAAGTATAACATAATGCCCCTAACTAGGACCTTAATTTTCTCTCAAATTCCCAACTAGAGTTTGGATTGCACTTGGAAATGTAAATTTAACTTAGTCATAATCCTCCCTACTAAGAATTTTTTCAATTCTCTATGATTAACATACATGACTATGCATCTAAATCAGACTAAGAAAAAATCATTGATTATAATACATACTTGAGCCCCAATTCCTTACTCCTCTACTAATCACTAACCTTAAGAAGGATGGTAGAATTAGTGTGACGAGGGCACAAAAATAGTCTACATGCATGCTCCCTTAAAGTATTTAGCCATGTTGAGTCCCTCCTGACATGAGACAAAATTACTCTTCCAATCCCTTCACAAATTCCCTATCCTCTTAGTTGTATTAGTGAGTGATTAAAGAATTAATTAAGTATATATTACTATCTCATACATTATATATATGTATATATTTGTATAACATAACTGATGTATAACTGTGATTTCATTATTATTACTGAGTATATAATATATATAAAAATATTAAATAATTTAGAAATATGTTATAGAACATTCAGATATATACATTATATATACATAATTCTAATTTCATCTTTATTAACATATAATATATATTAGACTATATAAGAGTTCTTTTATTTCCATATATATACACACACACACACACACACACACACACACACACACACACAAATTTCTTATTGTATTACACACACACACATAACATTTACCATCTCCATAATGTATCTATTTACTATCTATATATATGCATAGATTAATTGTTCATAAATATATTTATTATATTATATCTCTAATTCCTTGATATTCTTTCTGATGGGGGAGCATCTTGGGTTTCTTGGCAATCTTGCATAAACCAAAAAGATTTCCTTTTAGTTTGTTCTTAGTTTGTTTCAGTTAGCAGTTTCTGAGTTTTTGGTAGCGTTCCTTTGTTTTGGATCATCTGTTGTTGCGAACCTCAGGGTTGGTTCTGGATATCATGTTTTATCTGTCTGGGGTCGCACCTCATTTGGATACTTCTCTATGGAGTTATTAAATATTCTTGTTCAGTGCAGAATGTTCTTCATGTTCTAATGGTCAGTTGAGGTTTTCCAGTCTCGTGAAGCATTTTCCCAATCAACGAAGCTTGGTGACTCATATCCCTATGTTCTTGGATCTTTGGCCAACATTTCTGTTGGATCTCTCATCATTTCTAAATCTTGGCATTGAGATCTTTATGATTTGGGTCTTAACCTATATTTTTGTATTACGTTTTCTTATTCTTAGAAATTGTAATTGATCTAGGCCGACATGTTCTTGTAAAGGCTCTATATATTGAGGTAGGTGATCTTTGTTTAGGTATATTTTCAATAGATAGCCTTTCAGAGATTAGCATCAAGGATAAATCTAGATTTGTGCATGTAATCAGGCATGTGTACCTTAGAATGCAAGTCGACATGTTGTTGGGCATATATGATGTAAATATCCGATTATGTGATAATGCGAAGGCTTGCATGGGCATGTTTGTTGCTCATTGCTGAGTTGTTTATGATCTCGTGTTGATTGTTTCCGATGTGTTGACTCTTGCTACATGGTTGAACCATCTCCATTGGGGAAACTTTGGCTATGACTGCGTCAAGTGGTATCAGAGAGAGATTGTTCCTGCGATTGCAGATCTGTGTTCCTGAACTTGTGAAACCTTTGATGTGTTGGTTGTAGGGTGGCAGAGAGTGGGTCTGGCCTGCACTAACAGAGGACTCGTGCAAGGTGGTCAGGGAGGGATTTGTTTCTGGTTGTTGTCTTGTATGAGTTTATCTGAGTGTGATTTGTTCCTGTGATGGTAGATTGTTGTTCCTGAGCTTGCAAAATCTTGGATGGCTTGTTGTGGGGTGGAAAAATGTGGATCTGACCTAGCACGATAGATGATTTGTACGAGGATGGATCATGGAGTAGTTGTTGTTGATTGTGAAGCTTGGAATGGGTTGCAATCCTGGAGACATCCCATTGGTGAACATATCGTTGAATCAAGGCAGGTTGTGAGAGTTTTTTTGCGCCTATCTATATATAGGGGGAATAAACGAATCGAGCAGGCTGTGTGCCCTCTTCCCCTTTTCTATATAGATGGGATGGGGGGTTCGACCGTCCCCCTAAATACATAGCTGTTGGATAGCGATAATAGATCGTTGAGTGAGAGGCAGTTGAGATCTTGCAGTTAGATAACAGAGCAGAGGTAGTTGCACCATGTGGAAGGAGAGAGATTGCTGGATAGGGTAAACCCTAGAAGTGTAATGAGCATGTTTGAAGACCTTAGGGTTGATTTGAGGTCTGAGATCTGAATTGCTTTGGTTGGTTTGAGGAGTCCTAAACTTGAGAGTGAGTTTGAGGAGGCTACTGAAGAGTTGAAGATGTTGAGTTGACATTTACCAATTCAGAGGAGGATCATTTGGCTTGTTAAGAAGATTGTTCAGAGGAGAAAAAAGAATGCTAGGGTTGCTGCTGAGAAAGAGGTTAAGCTTGATGAGGTATGTACACATGTGAATGCTTTGAAAAATATTGCAAAGGATAATGTAGATACGGTTATGAGTGAATTTTAGAATCAGTTGATTGGATCTGATGAGCGAATTAAGGAGTGTCTTGTTATTGAGGATAATGATGAGATTGTTGATGATGAGAATGTTGATGTTGCTGAAGTTGGAATTGAGATTCCTTTGGCTAAATCTGATAACCTTGTTGAGACAGTTGTTGAGTTTGATACTGTTTGCAGTATGGGTGTTACTGTTAATGAGATTAATGTTAGTGAGTATGGGAGGGCTTGCGATAAGTCTTTTATTTGTGATTATGTGCATGATGTTGATGGGGAGTTGCAGACTGAGTCGTTTCAGTTAAGTGTTTACTTTTTGCAGATATTACCTAGAGAGTGTGAGAAAGAAGACATATGTTTCCTGATTGGTATTAGTACTAATCGGATTAATTGGGTGAAAGAGGATATTGTCTCTTATGCTGTAGTGCAGGTGTGGAAAGAGGGACTGTATTTCCTTGACAAAGATGAGTATTTGAGCATGAGGATGGATATGCCGAGAGTGAGGATGAAGATTTATTTGAAGGCAAATTTGATGGTGATGAAGAAGGATGTATGGCTGAAGGATAAACATGGTGGATTAAGTGAAGTTCCTGATAACCTTTGTTGTTGATGTACTAATAATAGAATGTGATCAGAGGTGTGATGAGTGGCTAAAGATAATAAGTGGGTTTGTGAAGAGAAGTGCAGATCTTGTGCTTATTTCTATTGTTGATTTGTTTCATTCTTCCTGGGAATATTTTGGCTGGTCTATTTCAGTGCAAAGGATGTGGAGATCGGTTCAGAGAAGATAGGGAGTTTGTTTGTGCAGGTTCATATTCTTAACCATGAGGGTTCCAAAGCCGAAGGTCAAAATAAAATCTTATGATCGGTTCTGGATTTCTTCTACAACTGCAAAGTGAGAGGCCCACTTTTCAATAACACTGGGTGTCTAATACAGGAGCATCTTGGGTTTCTTGTCAATCTTGCATCAACCAAAAAGATTTCCTTTTTGTTTGTTCTTAGTTTGTTTCAGTTAGCAGTGATGACATTAAGTTTTGTCATTAGTATACTTAAGTGAAAAATATGATAAAGGTCATCGGTATAGGCATAACCGACAGACAACACACTACATAACCGACGAGATAACAATGCTTGACATAAAAATGCTAAGTATAGAATTGCCTGACGAACATTGACAAGTATTGAACCAACGACAAAGCATAAAGGACATCACCGACAGTACAGTTTTGTGAACATCACTGACAAAGCAGAAAAGGCAAGGAACCCGACGAACAGTTCAAAATAGGGACACTGAAGGAGCAGAAGACTGACAGAGCAAAGAATGAAAGAAAATCGACAAACTGATAGAGCAACCCAACCATCAGAACTGACAGTCAGTTATAGAACCTGCAAAAAGTGGATCTGACTTTCCACGTTAGATAAAACATTGTAATTCTATTTATAGAGTTTTAATTTGTTTTAAAACATTACTTGAGGGTCAAGAAAGCATATTGTAAATGTTTTAAAGCATCCTAACGGATCTAAAACATAACTAGCTAAAGATCAAGGTCAAGTTGTAAACCTTGGATCTAGAGTTAATCTGAAAAGCGTGAATCAAGAATGGACCTAGAAACTAGTATATATAGATGTTCAATCATTTGTAATAGATAATGAGTTGATAAATGATTGTAGCCACGAAGAGCATCTAAGAAGAAGAAGTGAATTCATGCAAAGTTCAGAAATAGATCATATCAGTTCTCAAGAACACATACAAGGTTACCGACGAGCAGAGACAAGGTATCATTCAATCACTCAAGGTGATTACATATACATTGTAAGATTTATAGGATCTGTTATCAACAATTAGAGATTGCCTATACTATCAGATCAACATTTATAATGTAGTTGCATTCTAACAAGTGCATCACATCAAAAATCCTTTAGTAGAAGGTGGACTTAACATTTCTTGATAAATCTCTTAATAGAGTGCACACCTAATGGTGTTGCTAAAGCTTCAAACGAAGTAGATCCTAACAGGTCTCCACTCTAATACTCCTAACAAGGTAGATCATCAGAAGTGATCAAATTGTAAGCCTTAACCAACTCCCTTCTTATCTGGAGATAGTGAAGTTTTGTGGGTGACATCCCCACCGCAGTTTTTACTTCCTAATAGGAATTTTCTGTGATATCATATCTTGTGTTATGTGTTATCTATTTTCATGAATGTTTCTTGAATGTTTACACATGTAAAGAACTTATGTTATGATTTCACATACATAAAGAAAGATGAACAGATAGATAGGTGAATATACAAATCTGATGACACAAAGGATAATGGGCCAATCACATAAAATTTTTTAGAGGTACTGATTCACCCCTCCCCTCTCAGTACATCATTCCAGTAATTCCAACAAGCAGTTTCTAGTTTTTTGTAGCATTCCTTTGTTTTGGATCATCTGTTGTTGCGAACCTCAGGGTTGGTTCTGGACATCATGTTTTATCTATGTCTGGGTTTACACCTCATTTGTATACTTCTCTATGGAGATATTAATGATTCTTGGTCAGTTCATAATGATCTTCATGTTTTAATGGTTGGTTGAAGTTTTCCTATCTTGTGAAGCATTTTCCCAGTCAGTGAAGCTTGGTGAGTCATATCTCGATGTTCTTGGATCTTTGGCTGCATCTCTCTTTGATCCCGTGTCATTTCTAAATCTTTTCATTGAGATATTTATGATTTGTGTCATAACCTATATTTTTGTATAACGTTTTCTTATTCTTGGATATTGTAATTGATTTGGGCCGACATGTTCTTGCGAAGGCTATATATATTTATGTAGTTGATCTTTGTTTAGGTAGCTTTCCGATAGATAGCCTTTCAGAGGATAGCATCTAGGATGAATCTAGATTTGTGCATGTAATCAGGCATGTGTGCCTTAGAATTTAAGCTGACATGTTGTTGGGCATATATGGTGTAAATATTTTATTCTAAGATATTGTGAAGGCCTACATGGGCATGTTTATTTTTCTTTGCTGAGTTGCTTATGATCATGTGTTGATTGTTCTCCTTGTGTTGACTCCTACTGCATGGTTGGACCATCTCCATTGGGTAAACTTCGGCCATGACCGTGTCGCTTTCCTTGTGATTAGAATTCTGAATGCCTTCTAAATAGCACCTAGAAACAATGTTTTTTGTCCTTTTATTATTCTCTTTGTTTTCTATATCTAGTGATGAGAAATAAATATATTATACCATCTTTAATTTCTTTCATGAGATGAGTACCCAATCTATTATATTGTCTCTTATTTTATCCTCCCAACCTTATATAACTAAAGAAAGATGAAGTGATAGAATTACATCTACCTATGCATAAAATCGTTCAAAAAATAAATTCGGTTACTGTTACAACCAATAGATCTAAATGTTGACCTTCTCTTTGTATGTTACTATCTGATCTACTGTAACTCAGTATGTAAGCCACTTCTTGATCGCCAATAAACTATCTCAAAAACTTCTTCTCACATACAATACCACCACATGTTCATGACATTTTTCCTTCAGTAACTCACACTGTTTGCATCACACCATCACATATGATCATATCATCCATCTCATAGATACAAAAAGCTTCTCCTTTATTTATATGAATATCTGAGCATACATATGTCGGCCACACCAAACATGTGTGATGACCACAATTACAAAAGATATTACAATTACATTAAATGCATTACTATAGGTCCTAAATCTAGGACACACTTAAGGAAACATTACAACATTCTACACTAGGACCAAATATTGGTCATACATAATATGTTTGCACTACACATTACATTTACCGATATTTTAGGAACATCACAACAAAGACCATGTCTTGATTACCAAAACATATGAACCAACCGATAAGTAAAACAAGATAGAGCAAGTCCAAAATATGATACCAAAACCAATATGATGAACAACACCATTGTCTGGCTGTCGAAAACAACTTGAAGAACATTGCAAGCATAACAATAACCAGAAACCAACAAAAACATACAAGTGTACCAAAACATGTAGGTCATGAGTATAACCAAGTACAACTTCCATACAACATCAAAACTATCAATAACAAAAACCTTTGTTATATATTCGATAGCTAACATACGCTTATCCAAAACTGTCAACAATCAACTGATATTGCTAGGATGTCAGTATGAGGGTTTTGACATCAATGACAACCAATGCCAACAACAACTCAATAGGTGTAACATAATGTGTCCCCAAATAGGACCTTAATTTGTTCTCGCCAACTAGGGTTTGGATTGCACGTGGAAATGTAAATTTAACTTAGTCATAATCCTCCCTATTAAGAGGTTTTTCAATTCTCTATGATTAACATACACTACTATGCATCTAAATCTGACTAAGAAACAATCATTGATTTATAATACATACTTGAGCCCCAATTCCTTACTCCTCTACTAATCACTAACCTTAAGAAGGATGGGAGAATTACTGTGACCTGGGTGCAAAATCAATTACAAGCGGACTCCCTTAAGATATTTACCCATGTTGTGACCCTCCCGACATGAGACAAAATTTCTCTGCCACTCCCTTCACAAATTCTCTATCCTCTTAGTGGTATCTTAGTTGTATTAGTGAGTGATTAAGGAATTAATTAAGTATATATTACTATCTTGTATATTATGAGTATGTGTATATATCTGTATAACATAAATGATGTATAATTCTGATTTCATTATTATTAATGAGTATATAATATATATAAAAATATTAAATCATTTAGATTTATGTTATAGAACATTCATATATATACATTATATATAGATAATTTTGATTTCATCTTTATTAACATATAATATATATTAGAGTATATAAGAGTTCTTTTATTCCTTATATATACATACAAATATCTTGTGTTTTATGTATATGTATATTCACACACACATAAAATCTCTCTCTCTCTCTCTCTCTCTCTCTCTCTCTCTCTATATA
>MU227454.1:650043-660923 GCA_018584345.1 Thuja plicata | reverse complement strand
TATATATATATCTTAATTTTCCATAAATATATTTATTATATTATAATATTTAATTCCTTGATATTCTTTCCTTGTGATAAGAATTTCCAATGACTTCTAAATACCAACTAGAAACAATGATTTTTGTCCTTTTATTATTCTCTTTGTTTTCTATATCCAGTGATGAGAATATAATATATTATACCATCTTTAATTTCTTTCATGAGATGAGTACCCAATCTATTATGTTGTCTCCTATTTGATCCTCTCAACCTTATATGACTTACAAAAGATGAATTGATAGAATTGCATCTAGCTATGCATGAAACAATTCAACAAATAAGCTCTATTAATGTTACCACCAGTAGATCTGAATGTTGATCTTCTCTTTTTATTTTATTGTTTTATCCACTGTAACTCAGTATGCAAGCCACTTCTTGATCTCCAATAATTTACCTCACAAACTTCTGCTCACATACAATACCACCACATGTTCACACAATTTTTCCTTCGGTAACTCACACTACTCACACCACACCATCACATAACATCCATATCATAGATACAAAAAGGTTCTTCTTTATTTATATGGAGATCCAACCATACATATGTCGGCCACACTAACCATGTGTGATCGCCCCAATTACAAAATATATTACAATTACATTAAATGCATTACCATAGGTCCTAAATCTAGGGCAGACTTAAGGAAACATTACGACATCCTACACCAGGACCAAATATAAGTCATACATAATATGTTTGCACTGCACGTTACATTTATCGATATTGTAGGAACACCACAACCAAGACTATATTTTTACCAAAATATCTAAACCAACTGATAAGTAAAACAAGATAGAGCGGGTCCAAAATATGATACCAAAACCAATATGATGAGCAACACCATTGTCCAGCTATCATAAACAACTTGAAGAACATTGCAAGCATAACAAACACCAGAAACCAATGACCAACTTCATACAAAACTAATCACCAAAAACATACAAGTGTACCGAAACATGTAGGCCAGGAGTATAACCAAGTACTCCTGCCATACACCATCAAAACTTCCATAATTGAAACCTCTGTTATATAATTGACAGCTAACAGACACATATCCAAAATGTCAACAATCAACCGATACTTCCAGGATGTCGGTATGATGGTTTTTACATCAATGAAAACCAATTCCAACAACAACTTAATAGGTCTAACATAATGCCCCAACTAGGACCTTAATTTTCTCTCAAATTCCCAACTAGGGTTTGTATTACACTTGGAAATATAAATTTAACTTAGATAATCCTCCCTACTAAGAGGTTTTTCAATTCTCTATGATTAGCATAAACCACTATGCATATAAATTAGACTAAGAAACAATCATTGATTTATAATATATACTTGAGCCTCAATTCCTTACTCCTCCACTAGTCACTAACCTTAAGAAGGATGGTAGAATTACTATGACCAGGGCGCAAAAATAATCTACAAGGGGGTTCCCTTAAGGTATTTACCCATGTTCACACCCTCCCGACATGAGACAGAATTACTTTTCCACTCCCTTCACAAATTCCCATAACCTCTTAGTTGTATTAGTGAGTGATTAAGGAATTAATTAAGAATATATTACTATCTCATATATTATGAGTATATGTATATATGTATAACATAACTCATGTAAATTTTTTTTCTTTCATTATTATTGAGTATATAATAATAAAAAAATTCAATCATTTAGAAATATGTTATAGAACATTCATATATATATATATATATATACAATATATATAGATAATTCTCATTTCATCTATATTAACATATTATATATATTAGACTATATAAGAGTTCTTTTATTCCTTATACACACACATAAATATTTTATGTATTATATATATGTATTCACACACACACACACACACACACACACACACACACACACACACACACACACACTACCATCTCCATAATGTATCTATTTATTATCCATATATATGTATATCTTAATTTACCATAAATATATTTATTACATTATAATCTCTAATTCCGTGATATTCTTTCCTTCTAATTATAATTCCCAATGACTTCTAAATACCAACTAGAAACAATGATTTTTATCCTTTTTATTATTCTCTTTGTTTTATATATCCAGTGATGAGAATCAAATATATTATACTATCTTTAATTTCTTTCATGAGATGAGTACCCAATCTATTATATGGTCTCCTATTTGATCCTCCCAACCTTATATCACTAAAAAAGATGAACTAATAGAATTGCATCTAGATATGCATGAAATAGTTCAAAAAATAAGCTCTATTACTGTAACCACCAATAGATTTGATTGTTGATCTTCTCTTTGTATGTTACTACCTGATCCACTGTAATTTGGTATGCAAGCCAATTCTTGATCTTCAATAAACTACCTCACAAACTTCAACTCACATACAATACCACCACAGGTTCCCACTAATTTTCCTTTAGTAACTCACACTGTTCGCACCACACCATCACATATCATCCATCTCATATATAATTTTTTTTCTCCTTTATTTATATGGATATCCGACATACATATGTCGGCCACACCAAACATGTGTGATGGCCCCAATTACAAAAGATATTACAATTACATTAAATGCATTACCATAGGTTTTAAATCTAGGACACACTTAAGGAAACATTACAACATGATACAACAAGACCAAATATAGCTCATACATAAGATGTTTACACTACATGTTACATTTACTGATATTGTAGGAACACCACAACCAAGACCATGTCTTAATTACCAAAACATCTGAACCAACCAATAAGTAAAACATGATAGAGAAGGTCCAAATATGATACCAAAATCAATCTGATGAACAACACCATTGTCCAGCTATCAGAAACAATTGGAAGAACATTGCAAGCACAACCATCACCAGAAACTGACAAGCAACTTCATACAAAATTGATCACCAAAAACATACAAGTGTATTGAAATATGTAGACCACAAGTATAACTAAGTACACCTACCATACACCATCAAAACTGTCCATAACCGAAACCTTTGTTATATAATCGACAACTAATAGACACATCTAAACTGTCAACAATCAATCGATACTGCTAGGATGTCGGTATGAGGATTTTGACATCAATGACAACCAATTCCAACAACAACTCAATAGGTCTAACATAATGCCTGCAACTAGGACCTTCATTTTCTCTTAAATTCCCAACTAGGGTTTGGATTGCACTTGGAAGTGTAAGTTTAACTTAGTCATAATCCTCCCTAATAATTTTTTTTTCAATTCTCTATGATTAACATACACCACTATGCATCTAAATAAAATTAAGAAACAATCATTGATTTATAATACATACTTGAGCCCCAATTCCTTACTCCTCTACTAATCACTAACCTTAAGAACGATGATAGAATTATTGTGACCAGGGCACAAAAACAATCTACAAGTGAGCTCCCTTAAGGTATTTACCTATTTTGAGACCCTCCTGACATGAGACAAAATTACTTTGCCGCTCCACAAATTCCCTATCCTCTTAGTTGTATTAGTGAGTGATTAAGGAGTTAATTAAGTATATATTACTCTCGTATATTCTGACTAAATGTATATATTTGTATAACATAATTGATATATATATAGTAAATAATTTAGAAATATGTTATAGAACATTCACATATATACATTATATATAGATAATTCCGATTTCATCTTTATTAACATATAATATATATTAGACTGTATTAGAGTTCTTTTATTCCTCACACACACACACACACACACACACACACATGTATATATATTACTATCTCCATAATGTATCTATTTACTATTGATATACATATTAATTTGCCATAAATGTATTTATTATATTATAATATCTAATTCCTTGATATTTTTCTTGTGATTAGAATTCCCAATGCCTTCTAAATATCAACTAGAAAGAATAACTCTCTCTCTCTCTCTCTCTCTCTCTCTCCTATATCCAGTGATGAGAATCGAATATATTATACCATCTTTAATTTCTTTCTTGAGATGAGTACCCAATCTATTATATTGTCTCCTATTGGATCCTCCCAACCTTATATATATGTGTGTGTGTGTGTGTGTGCTCACAATAGAAAATCGAGAGCATTGAGAGCGACAAATGGCAGAAGAGAGGGAGAAGAGCCATCTTGGAGAGCACATGCACACCTACTAGAGGTTGGTCGACTGGGACTCACCAGTGAGTTTTGAAGACCTGCCCTACATACTAAAAGAACATGCCTAAGAAACTAAACCTATTCCTAAATAATCACATACACCTCAAAAGATATAGAAATAAGCATGCAATACATGAAGAAATGAAGTGAGAAATAATCTTTAACTATTTCAACACAAAACATGCAATGCAAACCTCAATATAAAAAAATGTTTGATAATTTTGTAGATGATGTATGTGGTTACTCATTAAACCTACAACATAATAATGTATGAAGAGATGATGTGGAAAACTTGACTTAGAGGACACCTAGACTTAAACAAGAATATTTTTGTTTTTTAAAATGGTTTGATTTTTTTGATTTTTTGAATTTTTTGGACCTTTAAGTTTTATGATATTTTTGACTTTTTGAATTTTATGATTTTTTTGGATTTTTGGATTTTTGGATTTTTTGGATTTTTGAATTAATATGAAAAACACAATGAGATAATGCAATAGACAAAATTTCTAAGGCTCAATTTGGATGATGTGTCCCCTTTTTCTTTTTTAAGTGGGGGAAGGTGATTTTAAACATTCAAGCACATCAAACACACCAACAACCCTAGTCAAGTTTAAACTTGGGCTTTACAAGTTCAACTAGGGGATGTCCTCGATATACGCAAGGTACATGAGGCCCAAATCCATAGATGAAAGAGAATAATGTAAAATAGTGAGGAGGAGATGGTAATCCAATTCTCCACCTTCACTTCCCAAAGGTATAAAGTTCTTTTGGGTTTAGCCAAGAATGACAAGATTATACTTACAAGAGAGGTGTCTTTGGATTCACCTCCAACTATTTATACTCCATTGAAACATGGGAGTCGAGGCCATCCCTTGGGGTAATCAAATCCCCAAGCAGGCCTCCTAAAAAAAAATAAGACCACTTATTTCTTGTGCACTCAAGTTCACCTGGAGGCATGAGAGGAGAGAATACGTAAGTGGCTTTGAGATTAAAATACATGTTCGTTTTAGATCCCAAATCCAAATGTGAAAGGTTTATTTTTATCCCCAAATTATAAATGTGAGGAAAACACTTCACATATGTTTTCTAAAGAAGAAACTAATTGCAAAATTGAATTCCTTACCTTTTTCTGATAAATTAAAAAAAAAAGCTTGTTGAAAAATGTTTTCTTATGCAAAAGGTATGAGTGTTTTAAGTTCAAAATGAAAGGTTTACTTTTAACATTTGCACCTGATTTTTAAGAGGAATCTAAAAAATGTCTTGTAGATCTGAATAGGCACCCGAGTCAGCTTTTCAACGCCTTTTGAATCGTCAAAATCTGAGTTGTTTTGCAAAAGTTATGCTCATTTTTGTGAGGCAACCACTTTATGGATTTGGAAGGAGAAAAGGGACAAGTTAAGCCCATGGGTCCCACATGACCACAATATTGATGAAGGATACTCCCCTTTTTAACACAAACACACAACAAAATTGAGAAGAACAAGATTTGCAAAGACAAGAAATGAGCTTTCTATTATCCACCATGAAATGAAAATTACAATATTCTGAAATATAACATGCACATTCATAAATGCAACATGCACAACCAAATGGGTATTTTATTACAATATTTTGCAAGCCAGAGCCACTAGATGCATAACCTAGAACTTCCCTAGACAACCCTATGTGCCTTCAATATATAGGCAATTTTAACTGCCCAAGAAGATTCTAGAAATTAAACCCTAAAGTTTGAGGCCAACATCCTTAAGATATTATTATTATATTTTTATTACATTAGAGTAGGCTCAAACAAATTTGGAACACAAAAATAAATTTTGAAGAAACCTCAACATTTTCAAGTTCAGGTAGCGCAACTTTTGGTGACCATAACTCATCAACCGTTGACTTGATGGGCCGCCGTAACCCAATTTAAAAAATGCCACGAAGTGTTCTAAAACTTCTAACTTGTGAAAGCTCTAATAAGCCAAGGTTTCGAGGCCATTTGGAGCTTCTAAAGCCTTCAAAATTGAGTTCAAAGTTTCTGTACCCTGCTGCCAATACCAAAAATATCCAATATCTACAAAACTAGACTTGATCTGGGAAT
Source organism: Thuja plicata (assembly GCA_018584345.1). NCBI lineage: Eukaryota > Viridiplantae > Streptophyta > Pinopsida > Cupressales > Cupressaceae > Thuja > Thuja plicata. Next base: position 654,644 of record MU227454.1, on the reverse strand, counting down.
GAAACTTTACTGGCAGGTTGATACAATCAAAGTGGACCTCCAGGGAAGAAAATAGAACATTTTAAGCTCAAACAAAAAAATTACTAAAAATAGTAACTTTCTAGAAATAACAGCTCTACACAAAATAGCCCTTATTGAAAAGAAACCGGAAAATATTTTTGGGTGATGGAAGATTGCTCTTACACGCAGGATGCTCTTGCATCAAGTCTGCACAAAAGGGGCTAGAAGTTCAGTGGAGCCCCTCGTCACCCACATGACCGGGGCCTAAATCCTTGCAAAAAAGAAGAAATTTTTTAAAAAAATAATTTATTATAAAAGCACTTTCTAAAAGAGGATTTGAAAAATAAATTAAAAAAGAAAAGAAAATTTAAAAATTTCAACTTTGGTTTTGGGTGGGATATATATATATATATATATATATATATATATATATATATATATATATATATAGTGAGAGTTTTTTTGAAAAAATATAAACTAATATACCTTAAATATTTCTAAAGATATACTAATAAAAACAAGATATGTATTCAATGTATATATTCCTACAACTTAGAAATAACAAAATGAGGAAAGTATAGCGATTAATATGTCAAAATTTCTCTCTTGGGTGCTCCAAACACAACCGTGAGGTTGTTTTCACGATTTTTTTCTCTTTGTAGAAGTTGATCTCTAATAGCTCCTTGGGCAAGTCTTCAACCTGCAAGCTCAAAACTCACAAAAAACACTCAAAAATACATTAGAAGGTTAGTTTGTAGAGTAACCCGTGAAGTGTGTCCCACCGAGCATGCCAAAATATAATGCATAAAAATATAAATAAAGGAACAAGCCTAAGAAACTAAACCTATTCCTACATAATCATGCACACTTCAAAAGATACAAAAATAAGCATGTAATATGTGAATAAATAAAGTAAGAAATAACCTTAAACTATTTCAACACAAAACATGCAATGCAAACCTCAATATAAATGTTATCTCTCAAACTTGCACCCTTACTAAGTTGCAGACTTAATACTTTGGAGAAAAATGGGAACTTTCCAGGTTTGTGGGTAGGCCGACTTCCTATGGTATCACCTAAAAACTTAAACTAAATTTAATTCTCTCAGAGGGAAAAGGTTAGAAATGAACATAATCTAAAAATACTTAAAATTGTAAAGCTTGAGAAACTGAACTAAGGGTCATACACCGAATTTGTCAAGATCATGAAACTCAAAAATTGTGTACTCTTATCTCTAAAGGAAATGAAACCAAAACAACACAACCTATTACAACATATTTCTTCATCAATATTTTACTAAGAGGTTCAGATATATCTAGTTGGAAAGAGGAAGGTAACGTCACAGTTAAGAAGTCAAACGTATTTTAGAACACCATTAGAAACCTGCATACACACAATTTGACCAAAAAAGGCATAAAATGTGAGGCAAAGCTACAACGAAAAGGAGAAAAATCTCACAACTAACTCTATCAATTACTTAACAATGCTCAAAACTGTAAGAATACGAAGGCAAAATCTCATTACAAAAAGAACTCAAGGTTTATTTTGTATTTCACATCCAATGAGTTACAAAAATGCATTCCAAAATTCCAAAGGAGGTTCTCTCTTAGTAAGTATCACAAAGGTTTGCATAATCTAAACTCCCTTCAAAAATCTGAAATTTAAAATGCTAATACTTCTCTAAGAAGAAGTTGCATGAAAATAGGCCTTAAACCTCTTGGTTGGATGTACAATAAATGCTTAAAATCTAGCCCTTGAATCTCCTCCAAAAGTTCTCCATGTTAATATTTTCATATTATAGCAAGGAATATACAATCTATAGAGGTCTTTCAATTACTAAGACACACGATATAATAAATACTATCAAGTAAAGAAAGATAATACCCGGATGCTGAGATCCTCCCTTTCCAAGGCTCAGATCACTTTCCAATTAGCTTGAGGATACAACATGAGGAAACCTCAGATATATGTATTGGAGTTGATAAAAACTATCAACCCACAACTCCCAAGAATCACCTGCATGCAAACCTGTCACAGAAAGAGAGAAGCAAAAAAGCTATGGAGGCCAAAAATCACAGATTGATGGAAGAGGAAACATCTTGTGCAAACAATGAAGAAAAAATTCTTAATGCAATGAAATCCTCAATTAATTAATAACCATCGAATTGAATAATTTACAAAGATGGAATCCTTATAAAAGGATACCAAAACCCTAAACGGGAAACCCTAAAGGGAAAATCTAGGTTGCATAATAATAATTAACAAAAGAATTAATTATTAAATGCCTAAAGTTTAGCTTAAGTAAAAGAGAGATAATAAGTGACTTAATAATTAAATCAATATGATTTAATTAATAAGTGGAATCACTTTATTACTCTAACAATATGTCCCTTCAAATTTGAGGCAATGTGGTTCACATCCAAAGGCTTCAGTGATCTATTTGAGGGATGGTGGTCGCAGGCCCCAAGGAGATCAGGTAACAAAGCTTTTATTTTCTTCAAAAAGTTGCAATTTCTAAAAGATTGGCTGAAGGCATGGAATAGAACACACTTTAATAATAGTTTTGATGAAAAACAAAATGTGGAGGCAAAACTAACAGCTTTAATTTTAAAAGTGATAGAGAAAGGAATGGAGGAGGCTGATTTTAAGGAGGAAAAAAGATTACAATAGGAACTGAATGATCTACTACATAAGGAATAAATTTTTTGGAAGCAAAAGTCCCAAGAGACATGGCTTAAGGAGGGTGACTTCAATACAAATTTTTTTCATAACTCACTAAAACAACGAAGATCCTACAACAGGATTTTTAGCATTCAAAATGATCAAGGTATTGAGGTGCGGGACAAAGATTTGATCAATAAAGAGGCAGTGTCATTCTTCTCAAATAGAAAATGGTAGACAATAATGACTGTCACCTATATGATAGTCTTAGATGTTATCCCAATGGTGGTGTCTAAAGAGATGAATAAGAATCTATTAGTCCCAGTCTCTCTAGAGGAAGTTTAAAAAGCATTGATGGGTTTAGGGGGGATAAAGCACTTGGACCCGATGGTTTCCTAGCAATGATTTTTCAAAAATTATGGCATATTTTTGGACAGGATCTATGGGAAGTAGTGGAAGAATCAAGAGAGGGAGGTTTCATTTTAAAAGACCCAAACACAACATTTATAGCTCTGATTCCAAAGTGGGATTCACAAGAAAATTTTGAAGACTTCAGACTGATTGCTTTGTGTAATACTGTATTCAAGATAATTGCAAAGCTGATTGCTAATAGACTTAAATTGGTTTTAAACTCGGTGATCTTAGAGAAACAAAGTGGTTTCTCCCCGGGACAATCAATTTTTGAAGGAATGGTGATAGCACATGAGGCAATACACTCAATTATGACTTCAACAAATCAGAATATGATGGTCAAATTAGATATAAAAAAATCTTATGATGAGGTTAACAGGAACTTTTTAATTGCATTGTTGAGCAGATTTGGCTTTGGACAGGAGTGGATCAAATGGGTAAAGAGTTGCATCGAAAACCCAAGATTCTCTATGTTGATAAATGGCAGTCCACAAGGTTTTTTTGCATAGGACAAGGGCATTAGACAAGGGGACCCCCTCTCCCCATTTCTATTCATTATAATGGCGGAAGCCCTAGGCAAGTTAATCACAAATAAGTGAGAAAATGGAACATGGAAGGGAATTCAAATTGCAGAGGGAGTGGAGAACCTATCACACATTAAATTTGTGGATGATACCTTCTTAGGAGGTGAAGCCTCTGAACAGGAGGCCAGAATAATGAAAGAGACCTTAGACATGTATAGGAGGGTTTCACAGCAGCTGATTAACTGGAAGAAATCTGAGATTTTCTTCTTCAATACCCCAATGTAAATACAAACTAGGATCAACAAAATATTAGGGATGAAAATGGGACTCCTACCAGGAAGATATCTTGGCATCCCCCTTTTGAATGGAAGAAATAAGGCAGAGTTTTGGAAGGACCTAACGGAGAAATGTTTAAAGAAGATGGATGGATGGAAGGGTAAATAGTTATCCTTGGCTGGGAGGATTTTGATGCTACAAACTATGATCTCAACCATGCTGGTATATTCCATGATGTGCATGGATATTCCCAAGAAAGTGGTTAAGATAATGGAATAAAAAATGAGGAGATTTTTCTGGTGTGGTGCAAAAGAGGAAGATAAAATTCCACTGGTAGCATGGGAAAGGATTTGTAAACCAAAAGCTCAAGGAGGAGCAGGTATTAGAAATTGGAAAATTATGAATAAAGCACTTGGTTCAAAACTAATCTGGAGTATGTATAGCAAAAACAACCTTTATTGGGCAAGAATCCTACAAGACAAACTGTTGTCAATCAGGTTTGCACCCGTAATACAAAGTGTGAAACCTTGCAAACCTGTTGAAACATGGAAACGTTCCCAATTTGATGGATGGGGACGAATCTCCGGATCATAGGCCGGCTACCTCTTTGTGATCACCTAAACTATTTCTGAGGAGGAAAAGGGGTAGAAGGATATGCCTTGAAACAAATCTAAACTACTGAGGTGATTCACCAAAACAATGCTGTAACAAAACCTAGGAGGTTAACAC
>MU227454.1:604007-615330 GCA_018584345.1 Thuja plicata | reverse complement strand
TGAAAAGATGTGCAAAATGCATGAAAGGATATGTAATTTTATGTCTTTTTTCATTAATGAAAATGCATAAACAATGAATAAAAGGATCTATATTTGCATGAAATATAGCAGTAGAAATGAAATAGTTTATAATTAGGTGCATACAAATCAGATCTAGTCATCCAAATCAGAATTGAGATGTAAGGAGTCACGTTCACCAAAATGTAATATTTGGTGAATTATCTCTAAATTCATGAAATTAAATAATATAATTGACTGATATGATTTAACTAAATGCATACAACCAAAAATCAGAAAGTAATGCGAGCATACCTCAAGTTCACCAAAAAAATGTAATGTAGGAAAATTGGATAGAAAAATTGGACTAAGAATCCCCTTTCCAATTACATTAGAATACAAAGACACCAAAAGATGAATATGATTGATTAAACCTTTATCCAAGAGATTAAATTCAATATCTATACTCTTAGGGTTTCTATTATTTTGTTTCTATAAGTGAGAGATTGAAAGAATATGGTATGAAACTTGGATCTGAAGATGGTTACAGGGAAACAGAAATTGCAAACTAGGTACAAGAATGAACTTGTGATTCAAGGTACAATGATTTGGACATGTTGCAAGTCTGACCTTCGAAAAAATCAGAGTTTGTCCATTACTAAGGGGGTATGATATGTGCATTTAGATGTTTAAATGAGTCAATAAAATCATGATTTTGATGTCCAAACATTCTGATTGCACCCTATTTCCAGACCATATCTTCAGACATTGTCTATAGACATGTGTCATCCAAAAATTTCTCAAACTTGATGACTTCAAAATTGTGATTCTTCAAATTTTGTAGCAGTAGAGGGACTATCTTGTGCTCTTAAGTTGGCTTGTCTTCAGACAAGTCTTGAGACTTAAATTTTTAGATTTATCCTTAGAATTCAAATTTCTCATGTTTGGTTCAAAGCTTCATTTACATGGAATTCACGCAAACAGGTAAGAGGATTTCACTTAGGCTGGCAATCCTGAGTGTGGAATCTTGTCCAACTCAACAGTTTGGTATTGATTAGCAATTGAAGGATGCATGGGTAATGCAATGAAATGTTTGATCGAGTGCCTCATAGTCCCCAAGATCGACATTCATTGCAACCAAATAATAGGTGAGCCAAAATCCAAATCAACTCTGCAGATGCTAGGTTTGTCATGCCAAATCCATGATATGCAATTTATTCATCTCATATGAAACAAAGAAACTATACAAGGGTTTGAAACCCTAACTGGGTTACTCAAATTGAAAACTAACACCACTTCATAACCCATATTGTTGCAAATGGACAAATAGTTTAATGGATAAACACAATAAATCTGAAACAAATCACTTACAGATGGTGTCATAAATCTGAAATAAATCACTTACAGATGGCGGTTCAATCACTTCAAGGTGTGCGTGCCTTCCGTTCGTGCCCTCCTAATTACGCTCTTCTTTGCTGCATAACACAATGAATTGAAATGAAACCTTTTTTGTTAAGTTATATTGATCGTGTTTGTCGCATTTATGACAATGTTCTGGTTGTCATAATTCTGACCAACACGGGAATGGAGTAAAAAAAATCAAAACTTTTCTCCCCTAGTCTGACCAAGAAAAACAAATGTAATGCATGGTCGTAATTTTTGGTCAATTTTAGGGGTTGAATGTACTAGTGAAGGGTAAAATTATTGATCAAATGCCCCTCAATGGAGATCATTGAATCTTTCCAGCAGACCCTAGGACCGTTATTTCATGGAGCTACTTACAAGTGGAAGCTGTAAGTTGACATTGCAACAATGATAATGGCATGGGGTCTAGAACTAGGAGAACATGAAAAGGTGGTGGAGAGGGTGATGAAGTCTCTCTTTGAGGCTAATCTAATTCCCAACATTGATTAGTTGTTGGAATGGGCCCATCCGAGATGGGCTTTCAACTATAGTGAATGCTATGAGGATGAGGAGGAAGGAATTTTGAAAGGCATTATTCCTTTCATGAGCTCGCCGACATGTATATAAAAAGGAAATTACCTAAGGGAAAGAAGGATAGGTTGGGAGAAACTGAAAGAAGGCATGAGAAACTACATGACAAATTGAAGAGGGCCAATTGTGCTAGTCTTCTTTCCAAAGAAAGGCAGGACTTTGTGAGGGTGGAAGAGATTGAGGGTAAGAAATCTCAATTGCTAAATCTGCAGTCAGGAAACAAAATTTTGATTTTTTTGTGGTGTTTTGGGGGCATTGATCGACGCACATTATAACCCAGAACACAACGTGAAGAATGGAGGAGGAAAAACATAGGGCCTGGTTGTCTTTTGGTTTATTAACATCAAATTTTTATTATAAACATGATGGTTAGAGGATGCTTACTGAATATAGCACCAATGACGAGGCCACCAAGAAATAGGCGACTAAAATCCCTAACACGAGTCTGGAACAAGTTACAGAATGGAGGCTGAGAGTGTTTTATAAAAAACTAGCAGAAGGAAGATCAGACATGTTATATTGATCATGATTTTTACTGATAATTGTAATGTTTTGATAATTGTAATGTTTGATGGGTTGCAGGTGGGCTATTTTGATAATTTTAAGTAGTAATGGAGTTAACTTTATGAAGCTGAAAAGAGCTTAAATATGTAATGTTTCTTTATATTAATAAAATAATACACATTTACTGACCAAAAAAAAAGATAATACCCGGATTTGAAGGTATGGATTTATCCTTTTGTTGGCTTCAAATCTGCACTTTGTATTCTTCAATCTGCTCTTCTAGGGCTGCTCCAATTTTCCCTAGTTTGCCCTTCTTGATTTTCCTTAATTCTCCCTTTTAGGGTGCTCTAATTCTACCCTAATTTGACCTTTAGGGATGCTTAAATTGTCCTTGAATTCTTCCCTATTTTTTCTACTCTTAGTAGCCTCCAATCTTCTCTTTAATTCACTGTCAAGGTTTGCTTCAGATTGGTATAGTTCACACTTCAATATCTTCTCTAGTTTTCTCTATGGATCTTCTCTTCTTCTTCCAATTCAAACCTTGAATTTCTCTTCTAAGCGATCTGAAATAAATCACTCAAGTAGAGGATGAAAATGATTAAGAATATGTAATTGTAATTCTGCTCAAGTAATTATCACATTATGTTTTCGGTAAGTTCCTTGAGTAGATCTACTCTCTTTATTTATACATAAGGATGACTCCTTTAAGAGTCATAACTATTTCCCTCAAGGATTGGCTGACTTGGTCCTTAATAATAATATATTCTTTTATATTATTTGTTCCATATTTAATTATTAAAATCAATCCTTAATAATAAATATAACCTTTAATATTTATTATTATTATCCAACCAATTTGATCATAATTAATATATCAATAATATATCCAATATGTTAATTATTATTATTTCCACTTTGTCCAATGCGTTGATATTTTCCGTAAAGGCCAAAACATTAACACTCCTTGTTGAACTTGAGGAAAATATCAACCTATAGATCTCCCATCTATAGGACTCAAAAACATAACCAAAATGGATTCCTTATCCAATAGTGTCATAGATGTCACATCTATAATCTTATTAAATATGATGAAAACATAAGTCACACATGTATTCCATCAATCCATGATAATATTATGAATATCAAGTACCAATGATATTCATTAAGTGCTCCAAGTATTGGCCTATAGTCATTACGACTATGATGACTACCACATACTCAACCTTGAGTCTAATAGACTCAATCATGACATTCATCAATAACTTACTGACATCAAGTCCATTATGTCATCATATCAAATCCATGATATCAAGAACATCGACTTACTGAATACCAAGTCCATCAAATCCATGATGTCACCATATACTCTCCTATGGATCTATGATCCCCGAGCCTCAAAGACTCAACCGATATCAAATCCATGATATCAATAGCATTGGCTGAATATCAAGCCCATGATATTAACTAAATGCTCTGAGTAAAGGCTTCCTAACATCAAGTCCATGATGTCACCATGTACTCAGCCCATGGATCCAAGATCCATGAGTCACAAGGACTCAACTGATATCAAACCCATGATATCAACAACATTGGCCAAATATCTAGTCCATGATATTCACTAAATGATCTGAGTAATGGCTTCCCGACATCAAGTCCATGATGTCACCATGTACTCAACCCATGGATCCAAGATCCATGAGTCACAAGGATAACTGACATCAAACCCAAGATATCAATAACATTGGCCGAATATCAAGTCCATGATATTCACTAAATGCTCCAAGTAATGGCTTCCCGACATCAAGTCCATGATGTATCCATGTACTCAACCTGTGGATCCAAGATCCATGAGCCACAAGGACTCAAAAAATATTAAACCCATGATATAAAGACCCGATCTATAACAAGGATGTTAGCCGTATAAACATAAGAATAACCACATAAATCTTATCTTATGAAACCATATGACCAGTTTTCTATATATAACTGTGTGAGTGAAAATATCAATAGCAAAAGGAATACAATTAATATTAAAAGCATTCACTACACTACTCAAACAAACATATATGCTAAGACAAAAGGAGAACCAAAAAGCACCAAAAGGGCCTAAGAATGTGCAAAACCTTCTTAAAACCATGAAGCCTCCTTGATGTGTAGATTTGTCCAATGCTTAAGATGTGTGCTCAATGATACTTTCCCAAGCTTCAAGGTGTATGAGTATAGATTCTAGAGTGATTTTGGCATTAGGATGTTGTGGTTGATGACTTTTCTCTTCAAATGGGCATGATAACAATGCATGAAAGATGGATGAAAATGAAGGAAAAGAGCCTTCAATTTATAGGCAAATGGAGGCTTAAATGGACGGTTGAGATGCAAAATTGAGGAAGGGTGGAGATGCATTTGAGAGAGAGCACATGAACTATGCTTTCTCAAATGCCTCTCATTGTGATAAGTGTCACAAGGAGAGAGGTTTGGAAGAATGGGGGAATGTGACCATTTTGGGAGATGTGAGAGGGGACAAAGATGTAAGAGATGGATGAAGTGTGTAAGAGGGATGTAAGAGCATTTAAAGAAGACTTAAATGCATATGGTTGGGGATTTGAGGGATGTGACATGAGGGTTGACTTGGGAGAAGGTTAGGATTTTTTAATCCTTGGACTATGAGTGTTCAAATGTTTAGGGAGTGATTATGTTTGGATTAGAGGACAAGTGGGGTGATTAAAAAGATGTGATGAGAGGAGAGAGAATGAGTGGAGGGGTTAATTAGTTAATTGGGGTCAATTAACTAATAAGGAAGGGTTAGTATGTGTGAATGGGTTGGGTTGAGTTGGAACCTTGGGTAAGGTGGTTGAGCATGGTTAGTTTAGGGGTTAAATTTAGGAGCCATGTGCTCAAATTGAATTAAATGGAATATTTAATTTACAAGTGGGGATAAGAGAAAAATTATGAATTAAGTTAAACAAATAAACATATTTATTCAACTTAATAGAGGAAAGGATTTTAATTAATTATTAGACTATGGGTTGTCATTTGATAATTAATTGGACTATAGCTAATTAATTGAGGTAGGGGATAACATAAATTAGTTAAATAATGAATAATTATTTAACCAATAATGTTCTAGAGACGACTAAATTAAATTAAATATCGGTCAATCGATTGATGTTGCTTGATTGTGTGATGAAAAACAAGTGTTGTGATATTTGTTTGATTACCTTGATGAATTTTGTATGATGTCAATCCTGATAGGTTGATAGGATAACTGATGTTTTTCCATCCTCACGATATAGAGTTAGGAAAAATTTGATGTGCTCTAGATGAGCGATAGGATGATATGATAGCTTGATTGAATTGTGATGATCCATTTAAATTATGTTACTAATGTGATTTTACTTGATTTCAAAATAGGTTCAGTTCCGCAATTTTTATGTCTGCAGATTACCTCCTTGAGCTCTTGAGATGGTTGTGCAGTTGTCCGCCTAGGAGCAACAAGTCATTGGTCATCGTGGCTTATTATTATTACTAGAGATGCCTCAGTTCCGTGTGAACCATGGTTTAATGACAGCTATGGCTGAGTGTTGGAACTCATACCATAATACCTTCCACTTGATGATGGTGTAACATGTAGATGCGTCTTTGGTGATCCTATGATTGGTGATGAGAGCATACGTTGGGCATTATTGGTCTCATTCCCTTTACTTCCTGTAGTATTGGGATCATTGATAGGTGGATTCTTACTTCCTGATCACCAAGGCCATGGATTTTCTATTGGTGGGGAAGGATTCTAGAGGACATTATTGTAGATCCTCAAAGATTTGATTGGGATCATGTGTACTCACTTAGTTATACCATGAGTTACATGATGTTGTTTATTGACAGAGTGCTGCACTTTCTGTGGGTACATTTTTATTATAATTGTGGACATGGGAGAATATTCTTGTCACTAGGCCTATTGCTGCAAGGGTTTGAGATCCCAGATGGCCTTACATTTTCTAGATGGAGTGATTATCTAGCCTCATCTAGGCAAGATGGATTACTGGCGGTGCATGATGGATGACATGGATAAGGTTGTGTGGTGACCATACCTTGGATGAGAGGATTGGAGAGAGGATGATATAGAGTTAACATATATGTTCATGATGGATGATAGGTCGGTCTCCTCTAATTATTGAGATATTTTTCTTTTACAGAGTCCTACGACAGTTTGACCATACTCAAGATATACCATAGGGTTTAGCATTGTATATACAAGTCCAAACATAGAGGTCTATGTGGGGAGCACACACAGAGTATTGCTATGCTTGTGATGAGATATACATGATGCCAACTATTGTTTGGGACATGCAAGATCATGTAGTTGACACCGACATGACAACCGATTACACACAGTGGTTTTCTCAGCATCGATTGCCTCAATTTATAGATCCTACTGAGCCTATTCCTAACTTTGATGATCACTTAGATGATGATGATACCATAGCCAGTGGCGGGAGATGTGGTGGAGTGTTGAGACATAGAGTCTAGTGGAGAGGTGGAGATGGAGGAATATTGGGGTTAGGGATTGGTGGTTCTAAGGGTGGTGGTGGGATAGTGAGGATGAGGGGTGGAGGAGTTCATATGATAGGTGGCATGGTACAGATGGGAGGTGGAGGGATTGGTGACAGGGTTGCACTAGTAGTTTGGGGTCAGTGGAGGAAGAGTGTATCCAAAAAGGTACAAGTAGCTCATGCTAGACAAGTTTCTCTGATTCCAGTTGCTCCATAGGCTCCAGTAGCTCCATAAATGATTTTTGTACCTCACGTACCAGATACTTTGACTCAGGATGACAGGGCTTTACAGGTTGGTATGACAATGATTAGTAGCCAGATGGATCATTTTTCTACTATGATGTAGAGTTTCATGGATACCATGGCACAAAGACCTAGTACAACTACCACTAGTTAGGTACCTCAAACAGATCTAGGTAGTTTAGCTGGTAGACATACAGATGGGACAAATGGCACACATGGGATATATGGTTTAGTTTGTTCCCCTAGTTGATATTAAGATTATGCCATTGGTGCAGGAGCACCTTAAGGTATTAATGAAGATCTTGACAATTTTGTCTTGTATATGGTTCTAGCCAACTAGCAAGGTAATAAGGACTAAGGATGAATTCCCAAGATGTGTTTGTATATAGGAGTTGTTGAGGTTTTTTTTTGTTGTGGTCCAAGAAGGTCCTAAATAGTCTATTTTGTACTAAATGACTAGGAATGTCAAAGTTGGTCAAACAGTGACCAAAACCCCAAATTCAAGGGAAAGTTGTGATTTTGTGGGTTTTAAGTGTTTTAGGATCCAATGGAGTGATTCTAGATTGAGTTGTGAAAGTTAGGATAGTGGAAAGTCAATTTTGCAAAAGTTGTAAAAAGTTGCTCATGATAACTTTGCAACTTTGCAAAGTTGTCACGACAACATTTCCTAAAATCTAGGAAATAGATTTAAATGAGTTAGAATCCTAAACTTAGGGTCTAAACAAGTGGGGATAAACTATTTAAGGTCAGACAAACCCTAATCTAAGAGTTAGACACCATATTGTATAGACTGTGTTTTGAAAAGATCAAGAATTGGACTATATTTGTGCTATAGAGCCTTCATCCACACTTAAATGGATTGAATGGTATCTTTTTGCGTTGGAATTGATTGAATTTTTTTATGTAGTTAATCTTTGTAGTGGTATTTTGGCAATTTAACACTTTCTTTCATTAGGTTGTAAACTCTTTGGTTCTGACTTTGTTGCTGGCCAGTCCAGAGCTAGTCATTTAAATAATGGCCTTTTCTTGAGTTCCCGTGGTTGGACCGTAATGGCCACTTGGAATCAAGAAAGGAACTATGTAAATAATGTAAATATGAATTTGGGAGTCTTTGTGTGCAGGGAAGCTATTTTTACAAGAAGGCCTTAGGAAAGTATAGTGGTATTCTGGCTAGGATCTTGTACAGTGCAGAGGCAAGAAGACTTTCTTGAAGGATTGGTTTGTGCCAATCATGAATGGAAGAGTGTAGGGGCATGTGTCTTGGATATGTTAATTCAATGAGAGGAGTAGAGGAGTTCATTGGAGCATCTTTTGAGAGAAAAGAAACTAGACTAGACAACATGCCCTAGAAACCCTTAAAAGTAGGGTTTTGCTAGAAGTGCTATGTACGAACAGTGTGGAGACTTAAAACCTAGAAAATATTGAAGCTGAGGGTGAACATACAAAGAATCCACAATTATTTTGGTGGGTTGTTAAGGATAGTTGGGAAGGAATCCAAGTTTCATATTTTAGGAGGCCTAATTAGGCTAGAAGGGCTACAAGGCCTAAAACTAGGAAATTGGAACTCGATGGAAACACTTTGTAAGAATCCAATAGAATGGATCAAGATTGAAGGAAATTGAAGGGAAGACAGTGGGAACACCCTTTCATATTTCTAAGAATAGTTTGGGAAGCCTAGTGGCTTGATTGATTCTATGGGTGCATAGTTGAATGGAGAAGGAATTGAAGGGTATTTTAAGTTGGTAGAGAGCTCTAAGGGAAAAGTAGGGGACCATAGGAGTGTCCTTTAGTTAGGGTAGAGATAGATACCTTAGGAAGGCCAAAGAGAAGGTATTTTAAAGAGAAAGAAATCTCTTAGGAGTTAGAGCTCCCCATAAAAGTTGTATGAGAGCCATTGAAAGGCTTGGGAAGTTAATTGTGTTTGACAGAAGGAAGTGAGTCAATTGGAGAAAGCACCATGGTGAAAATGCAGAATTTGCAAGAGACTTGTCAGAACAACAAGTCAAGAATATACTTCTAGAAGAAGCTAAGGAGGAGATGAAGCACAAGCTAGCAGATGTTGCAGAGACTACAAGGAAAATGAAAGAAAAGTTGGGAGAGGATAAAGACAAGGGAAAGAATCAAGTTAAAGAGGAGGCAGAACCAGAACCAGACCCTCCATTACCCAATGAACCTTTCCTCAAAGCCCTCAAAGCACTAAGTGGTAAAGCATTGGAAGGCATCCCTGTATTCTCTGGCCGAATGGATGCAGAATTGGTGATGGAATAGATTGAGGGTATGGAAAATCACTTTGAGTGTGATGGAATCACAGAGGCACAGAAAGTAAAGATAGCCAAATCAAGGTTGAGAGGACAAGAATAAACTTGGTGGAAGTTCTTGCAAGAGGAAAGAGAAAGAGAAGGGAAGAAGCCAATAGTCAATTAGAAGGCTATGGTGGCTAAGGTACCCACCAAAGGATTATGATATCCAATTGCATAAAAAGAGACAAAATCTTAGACAAAAGGACTTAGATGTGGCATCCTACACTGAAGAATTTTAAAAACTATGCCTTAGGTCCAGAGTGCAAGAGATAGAGAGCATTAAAGTTTCTAGGTATCTCAATGGGCTTAGGTGGAACATTCAAGAAGAGTTAAGCCTCTTTACCTTAACTTCTATCCATGGTTTTTTCCAAATGGCCCCTAAGGTGGAATAAAAACTCAGAAAGAAGAAAGATTCAAGCTCTAGGGGTAGAGGAAGAGGTAGAGACTCTATAGGAGGGCACAAAGGAGGTTCTAGTGGTAGAAGCAATGAGACCAGAGGAAAAGGAGAATCTAAGTTCATTGAGAAAAAAAATGAGTCAAACAATAGAGGATGATATGGTAGAGGAAGAAGTTTTCGTAGTGGTGGAAGAGGCAGATCAGGTGGTTTTGGAAGTGTTACCCAAATTTTTCACATGTGGGATAGCAGTCATAAAAGTAAAGTAAAAATTTGCATAAAGATACATCCCTTTGACATTACTGTTTAGCCAATACAGATGAATACATTACTATTACATTCATATTATCAGATTTTATTTGTACTCTAAGTTTTGATCAAATTCACACTTTCATATTCATAAATGATCATTACATTGTGCATTCATACTGAATGTATTAGACAAGTGTTCCTTTAAGGTCACATCTTGCATACTAAAACTTAGAGGACATATGCAGAAAAGAAAGTAAGAAGGAAGCATGATGAAGTCTAGGGTCTATGTATTGGCTTTAAGAGGTCTTCTAGTTTCTGGAGTGGTTCATCTGCATCATCTGAAGTCTTTCATGTCCTGTCTTGTCTTTGTCTGTCCTCAATCCTAGTTATTCTATGGTCCTGTATCCTACATCATGGTGTGAAAAGATGTTAGATCCAATTGGATCTAAGCAATACATAAAATCCTAAAAGACACCATGCATCAGTCAAATTCTCTGAACTACGTATTTACTGATGATATCATTGTGATAGAAAGATATGCATTTACATTGACTAAATAATAACATCAAACAAACATAACTTTATGAAATTCTATGCTATATTTGAAAGATGCAGTGAGTGTCACGAGTCTGTGCTCGAACTTCACAATATGCATTATAAAGAATGAAAGAATGCTAGATGTTCAATGTGCAGGAAAGAAAGAAATGTTCAAATGCAGATTTCAACATTAATGTACAAAAAGATATTAGATGTGAGTCATGTGCATATTGTTCAGGATTAGAATTGTCACCCTAACTCAGGCATTAGGGCTACATGACAATTCCATCCTCACAATGGAAACTTCCTCTAGCTCTGGGTGAACTATGGATGAGGAAGAGTCTCCGGATTCTAGGCCGGTTCCTATTTGATTCGGGATATCACCTCCTAATTCGAAACTTGATGGGGAAAAGGGAAAAAGGATTACAAATGAAAGGGAAAATGGGGTGATACACCAAGAATGTATTCATACTTTTGATGGAAAGATAAAATAGTAACTCCACCTCATACATCAAAGGTTTAGTACTTCAAATCTCTGTTCAACATATAGGCTG
>MU227454.1:529954-540615 GCA_018584345.1 Thuja plicata | reverse complement strand
TATATGCAGCCACATCCAAATCTTTTTGTCTCAAACTCTGCCTCTTTCTATGAAGCTGAATCTCATAGTCTTCAGGGAGATAATTCTCCTTAATTTTTGACACCATAGCCTGCCAATTTGCAATAGGATTTTTACCTTCTCTTTCCCTTTCTTCTTGGATGAATTTCCACCAAGTCAAGGCTGCTCCTCTCAATCTAGACTTAGCAACTTTCACTTTCTGTGCTTCAGTCACTCCTTCACAATCAAAATGATTCTCCATTCCATTACCAACTCTGAATCCATTTTTCCAACAAGTACTAGTACTCCGTCCAATGCCTTTCCACCTAGTGCCTTGATAGCCTTCAAGAATGGTTCTTCTAGCATAGGAGGGTCTGGTTCTGGTATAACATCCTCCTCTGCAACAGCTTTTCCTTTATTGGAACTCTCTGCTTCTCCAGTCACTTTACCAGCAATATCCTCTAGTCGTTTTCTCATTAACTCTAGAGTTTCCTCAAGGAGTCTATTTCTCTCCTTCTAATCATTCACCTCTTTAGCCAGCTCTACATTTGTCACTATGGCTAATTCTCCTACTGATTCCTCAATACTTTGAAACATCTACAAATTTCAACCCAAATCTTTAACTTGGCTCTGATACCAATCTGATGGGGAGGTCACCTTGCTCCTAGAATCCTACTCTTTCTTAGGAATCTCACCTTGGACCCTATTCACTTCAGGAACCTTTAGACTCACACTTGAGTCTCTTAGGGTTACTCACAGACCCTAACCAGAAGGATTTCTGTACTCCCTCTCTCCTAGGTTTCCTACTCACTGAAATGCTTCACTCTTCATCTTATCTTGCTCTTCATGACTGAATACAGTCATTCATGCACCTTCTCCTTCTATCTCTCTCTCCCACAAGTTCCCTAGCCAGACCATTTAGCTCGCCTAGGACTTGTCTACCATTCTGACTAGCCTCTTCTCAATCCCAAACACAGAAATAGAAATAAAATACATGGGGGATGCTTCTTGACGGTCACACTCCATAGGATGGATTATAAGAGTCAAAAAGCATCCATGAGACTCGACTGAATTCAAAATCCTACTCTACAGAAGTCTGCACACAATAGAAACACACACAGAAAACACAGGAAACTATTCTTTATTGAAAACCAGAAATTACAATGCAAACTGAAATCTTCTTCGCTAGTCTACTCAGTCTCTAACTTCTCCAACCTCTCCTACAAGTTTTCTTCCTTCATTTTATAACTCGGCCTATTCTTGACTGTAACCGTTTCTAGGTTACCTGCCGTCTGAATATTCTAACTGCCTCGGCTCTTCATCTTCTTCTTGTAACTATCATCAAGATCTTCCTCTGCATGGCCATCGACGTGGACAATGTTTTCCTCCGTGTCACTGACTTTTCCAATTCCCTCTGCGATGTTGACAAGTCAACATATTTTCTTCCTTTGTCTGTTAGTCACACTGTCACGAGTCCTCATAACTATGCATGCGACCTTGCGATGCCTTCTTGTCGTGTGCTTGCAACACTTCTACATGAGCTACCTTTTGTTTTGCGACTGTGCGATGCATTGCAGTCGCGCTCTCGCAATGTTTTGAAATGAGTTGATAATTACCCTGCGACTCTGCGATGCCTTGTTGTCGCACACCCGCAACACTCATCAACTAACTACCCATTCTTTCATGACCTTGCGATGCATTGTAGTCACGCACTCGCATCACTTACACCCGAGCTGCTGATTCCCTTGCGACTGAGCGATGAGCTCTTGTCACGTCCTCGCAGTACTTCTAACCATGCTGCCGATTCCTTTGCGACTGAGCGATGCATCGTTATCGCACACTTGCAATGCTTTGAACTTAACCGCCTGTTGTCCTACGACTTAGCGATACACTATTGTCGCATTCTCACAGCTATTCTTCATTGACCGCAAAATTCCTTCTGACTGTGCGATGAGCTATCGTCGCCTTGTCGCAGCCGTCTTCCACTAACCGCCAATCTACTCGCGAGCTTGCGATACCCTGTCGTCGCGTTGTCGCACCAGTTTCAACCTAACTATCGATAAACCACCGACTATGCGATAAGTCATTGTCGCGTAATCGTAGACTGTTTCATCTATCCGCCGATCATCCTACGACTTCGCGATTCATTGTTTTATGTTGACCGCTGAGCATCTGTGACTTTGAGACAAGCATAATGTAACTGTAACTCTGAAAGTCTTTTTGACTTGCACTCCACCCTTGTGCTGGGCATGAGGAAACTGTTAAGGTTTAGGAGAATAACAGAAAACTGTTACTAAACAAAACTTCTTTGCTAATTGTGGTCTGCTCCCGAACCACCATTACTAAATAGCTAGGGCTTCGGAGCTAAAACCCTAGGGTGCTCTGCACCAATGACCTTCATAAAAAATGAATTTTGTGCCACTTCATTTACTCTCTCTTCGGTGGCCTCTTTGAACAACCCCACAATAGGTAATAATAATTATGCCAAAGCTTCTCTTAGGAATAGTGTATTCAAACTAAGTATTATTTTACCTATCATGAAGTGCATTTGAATTGTCAACCCAAGGACATATACTTGAAATGGGACAACATGATTTGTGCACTAAGTCTCTCATATAGTCATGTCACTTAAGCTACAGGAAAGTAAAAAAAAACAACTACTTAATGAAATTGATGCTAACAACTATAAGTTCAAATTTAACCTATTCTATTAACCCAAAGCATTTACTACAATTATGCCCTTAGGTGTTGCAAGAACATACACAAGTTATTATAATGTAGGAAGAAATAGTAAATTCTACTTGAAATGTTGTAAATGATTAAAATAACTTAACCTTCTCTAATATAATCCACCTTCCAAGTGGGCCCCCTTGGTCATCTTCTACTAACTACTAACACAAAATATAACTCAAAATCACTGTATTATATTTCCAAAAAAATTGATTACATCACAGTGAAACAATGCACGAAACTATAAGAGTAACTTTGTTTTTAATTGCAACAATGGTAAAATAATCAAAAACTAACTACAATATAAAAATAACATCCCTTTATATAGAGGATTGATATTTATTTAAACATAAAGATAAGGTCTTACTGATTCACACCATAAAGAAAGGAGAATGCAACAACCCACGATAGAATATCACAAAGACTGGATAACTGCTTCAACAAAGTATTGACCGTAGAGAAAATATAGCATAATTATGTTCCTATCTTCCCTGAAATGGTATTTCCTTTAGTTAATTAGGCATTTTATTTGGTGTTATAATGATTCTCCTCATCGTACTTGGGACTTCATTATTTCCTCATCAATGCTGCTGATCCATTCTCAAGCTGCTCCTCTTTCTTGGCAGGTTAGTAGCACTTGCATATATATTCAAGTCAACTATTCAACTTAATCCAAATTTTAGGACATACATTCAAATAATTATATGAAATAATGTAGAATATATATAATATTTAACAAAGTATGTCACTACTATCTACCCATAGGTTGTGTGTATCTGAGTATACTTATAGCATGTTCATAAGTTCAAGTACTTAAAAGTTTCACAAGTGTTTTGGAAATGTCTTAAAATAGAGCATAAAATTAGTATAAAATAAAGACAAATTATTGCCCCATCATCTACCCCTTACAATCATAATTATTGTCCTCAAGAATTACACTTCTTTGCAACTCCCCTGAACTCTCCAACTTCAGTCTTTCCTCTCCTTCTTCTTTTGAAAGTGTAATAGAATCCTTTGGTTTTTTCCCATAAGTCCATCCTGTAGTCTTCCTGTAGCTGGTCCAATTGTGTAGCATTAATGTCATATAAGGACCATATAAGCATCAGTGGCTAGTTTGTCAAGGGACACCAGAGATCATGTTGGATTTGTCTTCCCAATTGCATGTATTTAATTTCCCGATGAATGGCTACTTCTAGGTTGAGAGGAGTATGTGGTTTAACCTTCTTAAAAACCTCTGAAAACCTTCTCCATCTATTTCTGACACCAGCTAGGGCTCTTTGAAATGATAAGTAGGACATCCTTGATACTCTGTGTAGACTTGTTCTCTGATGACAAAAATTATGTTCCTGGTTTCTGGTTTTGTACTCCCATAAGTGAGTCTGAACCAGTCCCTTAGTAGAACATCGGGCTTACCACTTTCAACCCTCAAGGGTAACTGTTATGATTTCTCTTGATCCCTCTAATTGTCTAATTTAATTTCATAATTATCTTCTTTGTGCATCCATGACATCAATGCTTTTAGATGTATGTCTCTGATGTAAAGCAAGGGATTCCAATCAATCTTTTTAGGAATGATGAAGTTATGGAGATACAATTCACAAAGCAGGTTTTGTTGCCAAATAGAAAGGGTTTGGTACAAACCATAGAATTCTTGATCTGTCCTGAAATAAACATCTTTATCTTTCATAGTCATCATCAATTGGAACAAGAGAAATTTCTCTTTCAAGCAAATGACATATACTCTAGGAGGAGGTCTGCAAGCTATAATTTGGTCAGCCAATTTTAAGGCATGGTCCATCTTCCATTTCTGTCTCTTCATTTTCTCTTTCAAGTCTTATATTTCCTCCTTTTGATCACTAATCAATTTTTGCATCTTCTTCCTCTCTTCCTTCCATAGATTTGTATTAATAAAAAAATAATTGTACAAATAAAAAAGAATGAACTGCAAAGTAGGCGGGTCAAACTTTTTAGCTGAGTATTTGTCTCCTTTTTTCTCTATAGATCTTCTCTAAATAGTTAGTGAACCAAGTTCTCCTAAAAGGTACTAGAGGATTCTGAAAGCAAGAGTGAGCTGATGGTTGAGGCAACAAAAGTTCTTCTGGATTACCTTCTTGAACAATTTGATGACTTTCTCTAGGTTCACTCTAGTATGTGGGAGGCTCGTTATCACACAAATCATTTAAATTTTGGGAAATATTTGGAACATTTGGATGAACTAAGGAATTATCTGAAACATACTCAATATGGGGTTCTGTAGTAGGTTTTTCTAAGGGAACAACCTGGATATCTGGGGAAACTTGTGGAATTTTCCCCTCATCCAATAACTTCTTCATAATGGAGTCTCTGTAACCTCTACAACTTTCTTTTTAACAAATTTCTTCAGTTTCTCTGCTACAGGAGTAGTTGTTGCAGGAGCCAACTTCCTTTTATTACTCTAGGACTTGTAGGATTTTGGGGTTCATTCTTAGGAGCTGAAGTTCCTTCACCAATATTTATTTTTCCTTTCTTTTGTGAAGAGGTAGGTAAATTTCCCTTGGGAGTAGGAGAAATTTCATTTCCTCAATATTTTCAGGTTCTCCATGTGTAGCTATTTTAGCAGTTGGCTTAGAGGGTGTTGCACTCTCTTGACAGGGTTTTCAACAAGTTTGTCCTAAGGTTGCAAAGTTTTAACCAAAAAAATTCATCCCATTCCAAGGGAGACACATCTCTAAAAGATCTTTCAACTAATAATTTAATTAGGGCATGGTGAGAAAGAAAATTTGTATTTCCTTTCTGGGTTTCTTTGACACTAATGCTCAGCATATTATATAGAAAATTTGGAATTTTCACTGGAAAATTATGCCTGATATAGCTAAGAAATTTTAAATGGTATGGATGAAAATTGGAAAACCTTTTTCATAGGTGAGGTGCCTTATAATGTGCATCACTAGCTGATTAAATGGGGGAGGAAGTGACATGCACTTGCATACCTTTTTGTTCACCTCCAACAGAGGGTCTAAAGGAAGAGTGAACTGAGATCAAGATGACCTAGCATCGTGTTCATTAGGATAATGCTCCCTAATTACGGGAAACCCAGTTGTTTCTTCAATGCGTTCTTCTATTACCAAAACCATCAAACCCCATACATTTTTTGTTTCCTTCCTCAAATGTGCTCATAAATTATATGGCTACTTCCTCATCAAATTCTGAAAGCTTTAGGAAATACCCAAGCCATTCAGAAGCATATAATATCTGAAATACTTCTACATTCATGAGAAGAATGGTATGGACCACTGGCTCATGATGCATCAAATTTCCTCACATTGTTCCAAATGCTTTCTCCAAATTTTTGCTACAATTCGCCAATTCACAAATTTCTGTTCTTTTGAAATTTTCTAATTTTGTAATCTCTTTTGAAAAACCCTAAAATTAAGCTTCTAACTGCACTTCAAAATAAAAATTTCCATGCAATCCCTATTTTTGAAAAATGAGCAATAAAGGCACTTTCGAAAAGGAATTATAGCTTTAAGTGCAAGTATTTCCCACATAACTTGATTATGTCTTCTTAGGGTCACATCAAGTTAGAAATTAGGGATATTTGGGAATTGAGGTATGACACTTGTGCGAAAAATAAAATAACTTAATAAAATAGAGCACAAGTACATATTTGAAATGACAAAAAATCTCGCTAAGAATGATAATGATAGGTACAACTAGCAGTGACATGGAAAAAAATTAATACACTTCCCTACCCCCTACAAAATTAAGACAAGTTTCCACACTTTTCACACTTAGCATGGGATAGGAAACTGTTGTAATGCTTAATTATAGATACGTGCAATATGAGATATAATTACCGAAATGTGCGTGCTAAAAGTGGAACTAAAAATGAAACATTGTACCTGTCATTATTTTTCCATATGTGCAAAAAAGGTGGCGAGAATGGAATGAGTGTTGTAGATGTATGCGTCAGTTGACGTGATATTTATTGAAAGCATAGAAATATGGAAAAATATGATGATATGGAGGATGTGTCCGTGAAAGGTAGAGAAGTGGAGTGGGTTGGAAAGAATAATATAGAAAATGAATGGAGAATGGAACTTCATTAGAAAATCAAGTGTTTATTATGAACATACATGAAGGAATGTTAGGTTGAAGCTACAGGAAGAAGGTTTGCACCCTCTACTATAGGAAGTATTACCTGTTACACTTGTTGAGTTATGTCTCTGAATTATTGCAGGAAGTCATCCTTGGTCTGGGGTTGATGGTACAGACAAAGTCAATTCCTGTTGACCAATAGTTTGAAATGAACTGGATCAATTATTTTCAGCTGGACTGCTCCATTGTCAAAGACATGGGCCTAACCACCTTGTTTTCAATTTGCCTGGTATTTCTTGAAATCTAGAATCAAATAGTTGTGCCCAATCACCTACTTGAAATTTTTTTTTCTTGATGTCGGAGTCATTCCATTTATTACTGTGTTTTTTGGGTTATCTCTATGTGCTCCAATGTAAATTTTCTCATCCAAAGAGTTGAGATATAGTAGATGGTCTTGCTATGTTGCAGGAAGATCAATGTTTAGCTTCATTGTAGTACACAATGTTTTATGCTCAAAATCAATGGGCAACATGGCTGCTTTCCCATACAATAATTAAAATGGAGCGAATCTTGTTGTTGTTGTCTTCCATGTGGTTTTGTATGCCCAGACTGCTTCTAAAAGGCAGTTTCTCCAATCACAGCGGTGGAGATGAACTATTTTTGTGAGAATTGCTTCAATTTCTCTATTGGTGACTTCCACCTAACCATTGACTTTTTGATGGTAGGGAATGGACTTCATGTGTCTGATGTTGTATTGTTTCATGAGTGCTATGATCAGGTTTGATGTGAATTGTACTCCTTGATCGGTTATGAGTTCTCTCGACACACCATAGCGGGTGAATATTTCTTTATATAGGAACTCTGCTACTTTATGATCACAGGCATGCTTCATTGCCTTCACTTCAACCTTTTGGTTAGATAGTTTGTACATACCAGAGTGTAGGACTTTCTATTAGATGGGGGTTATATAGGACCAATAAAATCCATGCCCCACTTATCAACTGGTGTGACAACCACTTGTATATGTAAAGGAATTTCATCTGATTTTGTTGGATGACCCATCCTTTGACATTTATCACATTTCCTAACATAATTGGTTGCATCTTTATGAAGCGTGGGCTAGTAATAACCCATTGTTAATAATTTCAGAGTTGTCCTCTTACCTGAAAAGTATCCTCCACAAGGCTCATCATGAAAAGTGTGGATAATATCATAGGTTTCATCTTCACATACACACCTTCTCATGACTATGTATAAAGCAATGTATTATCAATCCAAGAAAATTCAAAACTTTTCTCAACGAGCATTCTTCTGTCCTTAGGAGAGAAATGTGTAGGTGTCTTGTCAATAGAAAGGTTATTGGATATATTAGGATACCATGGGCTCTTGACAACAATACAGAAAAAATTTTCATCAAGGAACATATCATCTGTCACAGAGGTATCAGTGTCATCATTCTGGAGTCTTGATAAATAATCAGCTACAACATTTTCTTTACCTGGATTTTCAATTATTGTTATATCAAATTCATGTAAGAGTAGTGCCATCTTGCTAGCCTACTTGAGATTACAAATTTTTTCATAAGATATTTTATTGCTGCATGGTTAGTATGAACAAAGATTAGATAGCCTATTACATAATGATGAAATTTATTCAAAGCATAGACCACTACCAGTAATTCTTTTTTAGGGACTGTATAATTTAACTCTGGCCCATGTAAACTTTTTCTAATATAGTAAATAACATTTTCAAGGATATTAGATTTCTGGTCTAAGACAACACTTAGTGCATAGTCAGAAGCATATGGATGTATATGGAATGTTAAAGACCAATTTGGCCCCCTAAGTGCTAGTGTTATTGTAAGAAGGGACTTGAGCTATAGGAAGAATCCCTCATAGGCTGGTGTCCATGTAAAATCAGCTTCCTTTGTAAGAAAGGTGTATAGTGGACTAGCTATTTGATTGAAATTTTGAATGAAGCATCTATAATAACCAACATGTCCTAAAAATGATCTAGCATCTTTTTTCTTAGTATGTGTAGGCAATGTAAGAATTACCTCAATTTTTGCAGGGTCCACTTGGATGCCAACTTCTGAGATGAAGTGTCCTAGCACCATTCCTTCTTGCATCAACATGAAACATTTCTCACTATTCAGGGACATATTGCATTCTTTACATATGATGAACACTTTTTCCAAGTTCTTCAAATCTTATTCAAAAGTAACACCAAATGTGGTGAAATCATCCATATATATTTCCATGCAGTCATGTGATATATCCTTAAAAATAATGTTTACTGCCTGTTGGAAAGTGGCTGGAGCATTACATAAACCAAAAGGTAATAGAAAATATGCACATGTTCCCCAATGACATGTAAATGTTGTCTTCTCCTAATCCTCTGGAGTAATGCTAATCTGATTATATCCACTGCATCCATCAAGAAAAGAGAAGTACTTTTTACCAGCTAAGGTATCTAGAACTTGATCAATCAATGGCAAGGGGAAATGATCTTTCTTTGTTCGTTATTTAGTTCTCTATGATCTAAACATATTCTCTATTTACCCCCATTTTTAGGGACTATTACCAAATTTAAAACCCGTTTACTATCTGAGATTGGATAAATAAAACCAGCATCCAGTAACTTTTGTAGCTCCATCTTTACAATTTCTCTTAACGATGGGTTAATTCTTCTCTGAGGTTGGAAAAGTGGTAGAATGACTTCATTGATGTAAGTTATGTGTGTACACATTTTTGGTTTGAAGCTTGTCATGTCTCCATAGTCCCAAGAAAAATCTTTTTCATGTTTACAAAGGAGTTGAGTTAACAATGCTAATTGTTGTGGTGGCAGTTTATTGTTACCATGAAGATTGTGGGCTGGAGAGAGTTCCACATTAGTTGTCAGCTCAAGCATTAATAACTTAGGTATTGGGCTTGTAGATATCTCACAAGGGAGTAATTGATGGATAATATCAGGTCCTATTGGAAAAACACAGTTTTCATAGGTAGACAACTGCAAAATAGAGCTTTTAGAAATATCTTTTTCTGTGACACAATCATTAGTAAGGATACTTTGAATTACATCATCATCTTCTTGAAATTATAGGAAGGATTGTCTATGTAACATCATTACTTGGGAAACATATTTTAGCTCTTCTTATTAATCTCCCAAATGTGGCCAAATATGAGTGCTCAAATATGGCCATGGTTGGGCAGGAGGATATAACGCTAAATTCTTGATTGATTGGCCATTTGAGATTTTTATCTTAACTGATATACAACTAATATTAGCATCAGTTGTGGCTAACCAAGTTCTTCCAAGGATAACTGGATAATGAGAAAAATTTACCTTAGGTGATAATATAAGGAAGTCAGTAGGATATTCCTAGGAATTCAATGCAACTACTATATCTTCTATTATGCCATCTAGGGTGATAGTGGAACTGTCTGCTGTGTGCTAAAATGTTGACACACTTCTATGAATCATTCCATCCAAGGTTGCTCAAGAATGAGGCCTCACATATCGATCCATAGCTCTCTAGTCATGGAGTGCAAAGGTGTGTAATGGAGGCCCTCAGATTGACCTAGTTAGTGCCTATGCAAGTACACCATGAAACAAGAGATTCAAATGCATGAAAACGAGATCTACTCTATATGATAACAATGCATGAAAAGAAATTAATCTAAATGATAACAATGCATGGCTAAATCTATGAAGGAAATACAAATGCAAATTTAATCTATGAAAATAAACATGAATCTAATCTACATGAATAGCCATGAATGCAAGAAGAAGAAGACAAGAAGAGAGAAGTTGCAATATCCAAGCTCAAATGCTCAAATCCTCCTCCAAAATTGCTC
>MU227454.1:466056-517056 GCA_018584345.1 Thuja plicata | reverse complement strand
ATATATATATATATATATATATATATATATATATGGATCTTTGGGATCCTGCTATGTATCTACTATCGGTCGTGTCACCAGGATATGCTCCCAAGCTCATATCTAAAGAATCACAATACCAACTGTCATACTCTGGGATGATTGATACACAATCTCATCTAACTTCCTGTATAAATGTGCTAGAATACAATTTCCCCATCCATAGCGGTGAATGACACTGATCATATCCTCTAGCATGCTGACCCAAATGTACATAAATCCATGTTGCCCTCAGTCTGGCATCAACATTCCACCAATAAATCAGGCATGAAACATAGGCATTCAATCATAGTGGAAAAACATGTAGTACCAAGTCAAGTAACATCAAGAAATAGATAGATCCCCAGAGAATCTCTTGGCATTTGCAATAGTCGTAGCTGAATGTGACTCAAAATATACTTGTTAGGCCATCACTGAAATCCACAGAATCCTCCAAACATCCTCTAGAGTAACAATAATATCACCTATAGGAAAGTGGAAGGTGTTGTGCTATGAGTTTGATCTCTCAAAAAGAGTATTCAACAACCCTCATTTTAACCTAATATTGGGTAAATCTATCAAACTCCCTAGATCCAGACTGCCAACAATCCACCACTCATTGTCAACGAGATGCTCTAATAAAGACAACACACGAATCGGTCTCGGGCATCAAAATGACACAAGTCCTAATCCAGTTCACAAGAGATAAAGTAAGACTGACATTAGTTTTGGATCAAGGTAACCTACAAAGAAAATTTCCAGATCAAATAGGTAATATTCATTGACCAAACAATGAGACAAACTCAACGGTTTACTAAAATAGACAACTTTTTACCAGATGTGACCCTATTCTGATAGGGTGAGACTTTCCAACCGGATAAGATTCTATCATGAAAGGATGTGATCCTAAACCTGGATGCGATCCTATTCTGACATGATGCAACTTCCAATACCAGGTGCGATCCTATTCTCATAGGATGCAACACTCAATTTTTGGTGGACATATGGGGAAAAGTTGACATGATACAATCCTATACAGGGAATTGGATGCAATCCTATTTTAATAGGAGGTGATCCAGGATTTTCATGTTCCCTAGATGCAACAAAGGATTTACTACATGTCATCCAAAATATTGGATGTGACCCTAAACTTTAACAGATACAACTTTTTACAAGAATGCTAAAAATCAAGATGGAAAGCATAAAATGGAAGGTCATTGTGTACTCTTCAAAGGTGCATAATGTGTGGTTCTATGATGATGATGACTGAGCTCAAATTGATGTCTCTCCATGGGGACCACCATCTTCTCTAGAGCTTAAGAAATTACTAGGGTGAAAAGTGAAAATAAAATGGTAAAATGACATTTTGGGGCTTATTTTAACCCCTTGGGGATAATTTTGACCTAAGGGACACTATGCAACACTGTCCTGACAATATCAAATTCTCATCAATTCTGTCGGGAAAAAAATCAAACATGCATACAACATGTTATTTCAGGGCAGTAATAATTTTGAAAAAGTCTATAGACCTCATACAGTGGTCAAGAACTTACAAACCATGACCTACAATAAATGCAGAATTGATCCAAATATGCATAAAAAGGATACACAAGGCTTACAGAAGTGTTCTACATTGTTCCTAAACAATAGATACATGCCAATTTATGAAGGCTTATCAGAAGTGTGAAAATTATGTCTTCACTTTATTACAACAAGTCAACTCATCAAAATATTTGTCAACATCATTTCATATTGCTCAACTCTTTCTTTCAAGGTAGTCAAACTTGGTCAAACTGTGTTCCTATTAACACATTTCCACTTCAACTCATATCCTAATTGATCCTTCACAAATTCTTATTGATCAAATCACATCTCACATCACTTTCTCATTGATGCCAATTATATAAAGAGTGATTTCATTGACATTTCTTTTGATTTCCTTCCCGAGGGGGCATGATCATACCTAAAATCAATAAGCTTCTTACTAAAAAACAACCAGGGATTCCAAATCGGGTTGTTTATCAAATTGACTTCATCAAGAACTATGTCAATCAAAATCATCAAATGAATAGGGGCATGATAGTTTCCTTCAATCAAGTTGGGATTGTTGGATAATGGACTTCATCATAAATCATATCAAGTCAGTTATCTATGCCTATGGATCCTTTAACATTTCAGATCATCTACCAAGTATTTATTTTCATCACATCAAATTGAATATACTGAGTGACTTCTTACTGACCTTTGTTCGATCAAGTTTGGAGGCAGTACTATCATTTCTAGTTCAATCAAGTTTAGAATTGATATCGACAATCAACCTTCATTTGATCAATTTTGAAGTCAGTACTATCAGTCTTAGTTCAATCAAGTTCAGGATTGATATCATCAATGGAATTTTCTTCAATCAAGCTTGGAACTATCAATCGTCAAGTCATGAGTAGTTTCATATCTCTCTATATCAAACTATTCTCTGAAGTCAATATCAGACGTTCTTTGAATCTATGCATTGATTGCACATCAATTCAAAGAGGGGCAAATGTAATCACCCTAAATTGGGCTACTTTAACCCTAGGCCCTATTTTCCTTAACTAAATATCTTCCTCTCAATTATGCTAATGTGATTATTCAATTATTGGCATAATTCATTAAAGTCATTAAAATCCCTCAAATCAGACATCATCTATTAGTGATCTATCATTAATTTCTAATTAATTACCTTGGCCTATTTAATTAAATCAATTTCATTAAATCCCTTGGCTAAAGTAATTAATTAAAACAAATTAATAAATGCTTCTAAATTACAAACTCACCACTAATGGAAAAATTCTTCTATTGACCAATGAGATTTGACACACATGGATCAATCTAGGTTAAATCCTCATCACTCATCACTCATCACTCCCAACCACTCATTTCCCCTCATTCTCCATAAAAGGAGTGAATTTTGAGCTCATTTTATCCCTAATCTCACAATCTTGCATTAAGCTTATGCTGTAGAATTAAATTCATGCATCTAGATAATTAGCAAACATTTCAATTTCATAATGGGATCAATGAATTTAGAATTTATATGTTTATCTTAGATGCATTTCAATGGATTTTTAGAAATTTGAATCTTCCATTTTAGAGTTGTATGTCACTGATCTAAAGCATAACTCTTAGAGAATTATCATAGTTAGATCAAAATCTCTCTAAATAGGAAGCTATAACTCACTTTTGATTGCTATATTTTGATTGATTTGTTAGGCGCTAACAATTGAATTAATGAGTTATGGAGTGTTGTGTTTGTAGATTTGCAGGTATAGGTGACATCCATATAAACACATACACACATACCTTTGATGCTTTGATGTTGCTCCCGTAGAAATGAATGCTTTTTTTCAATCAATATTAATATATTATAACATGATCTCTCCACTACATTTGGATTATGTAGTTGAATACTATGCACTTTTATCATGCCTGTAAACTACTACCATGCAGATGCTTCCTATTTCAACCTTTGAATTGTCTTCATTGATTTCCATGTCCATCTATGACTATAGTGCATGGTGGAACTAGTTCACTTTTCATTGTATTCA
This sequence comes from Thuja plicata, assembly GCA_018584345.1. Lineage (NCBI taxonomy): Eukaryota > Viridiplantae > Streptophyta > Pinopsida > Cupressales > Cupressaceae > Thuja > Thuja plicata. The sequence goes on along the minus strand of MU227454.1, from coordinate 513,457 downwards.
TTTTTTATTGTAATGCTTATGAACCACAACTATTTTTTCAATAGTGACCTTGAATATGATGTTATTTAATTATATATAAGGAAGACTTATGTTCATTACATTGTTGTTCCTATTGATTCATCTGATAAGGGATTCTCCTATACACGTTCATTGAATTGCACTTCCTTATCTTTGACTAAGTTGAATATCCTTTCATATCTATAATAGTTTCTCATGTTGCATTCCTATTGAATGCTAGTACAAGCATATACTTTCCTTGACAAGAACTTATATATTTTTTCTCTTAGTGCTCAATGAATCATTTGAATTTAATCTTTCATAACATAAATATAAATGTATTTGAAGATACTTCTTTCCTTTAGGAATCTGAGATAACTTCTGTAGCATTATTAAGTTCAGACATTAATCACTGATCACTTTTTTTTGCACCATCGAGTATCTTCCCTCTTTCTATGTGAATGGTCTTTTAAGGCAAATGTTACGGGTTTAAAATCTACACCTTTTATGTACTCATATTAGGATGAATTTTTTCCATTGTTTTGTTTCCTTTTTGTACATGATCTCTCATTAAATAGGCTTTTCTCATAGATTAAATATCAATATATCTGTTCTATTAAATCTCTTTGTATGATCTTCTCCATATCTTTGAAATTATGATTTGAGCCCTTTATGTGAATTATAATGCTTATGCAGCTTGTTCTATTATGACCATAATATCTTCTAATGAATTCTCCTTTTAGGCCTTTCCAAGGAATAACCTGACATTGCGTATCCTTGTTTAGAAAACATTAGATTGGTCACTATCTTATTCCTTGAATTTGAATGCATCCAATTCCATTCATGGAATCTATATAATCACTTAAGTAATCAACGTAGTCCTGATCCCTTTGTGAAAATGACATGTTTACTTTTCATATCCTATGATTACTACACATTTGATATCATTGAAGTCATATTAAGTAGATGTATATCACTTATATGAGTGACATCACTTCACTGTTATAAGTGATATACACTTTCTTGATCTGACTTCAATGACATTGAATGTTATGCACGCTGGGGTCAACATTTGTGTTAGCCACATTTTACCCCACGTACTAATTTTGATTGTCAAAACTAGACATGATTATAGATGTGACTACGCATGAAACAAACAAGTTAGATAAAAATTGAGATATAAATTTTTCTTTGATACTTCTTATTTTTCTCATACATTTGTGACACTAGCAGCTATCATGCATATGAGACTTAGATTGTATGTTTTCATATTTGTGTATATGAAGTGTATGATGACCCAAAATTAAATAGATCATTGATCTAACATCATCTCTTTTCTATACAAGATCTAACTTGTAATCATACTTGTTATCATATGATGATACATTGTTCCTATACAAGAAATGCATGGGAGTCAATATTCAAAAGGATTCATCTGGAATGGGTAAATCCTCTGAATCTTCAGGACTTAATTAAACAATGATTTTGCCCCTTTCCTGGTAAAGAAATCAAAACTCTATGGAATATGATTCTCCCTCACTTCACTTGGAGAATCTGGAAGGAGAGAAATAATAGAGTGTTTAGAGATAAACAAACCCTCTTTGAGAATGTTCCAAATCAAGTTTGCAGAAGCTTAATGGAAAACTTCAGAAGCACTCTTTCGAGAGACTCTACTCTTAGGAAAAAGGTTCAGGATTTTAAAGATATCCTTAATTGGGATTTATTGGGTCAAAGTGTCAAAGATCCCAATCCTAGAGATAATATCATATGGACCGCCCCACCGTCAAGATGGTTAAAAGGTAATTTTGATAGATCTGCTAAAGGCAATCCGGGTATGGCTAGAGTGGGAGGATTAATAAGAGATTAGGCTAGTTATTGTCTGGGAGTGGTTTATTCTCCCTTGGGAATTCAAACAAACCATGTTGCTGAAGCCCAAGTGAGCCTCCAAGTTGTGATACTGGTTAAGGAAATTGGATGCTTGAAGCTATGGCTGGACGAAGATTCTCTAAATATTATAAATTGCATAAAAGGAAAAAATGAGGCTTCGTGGACTATAGCCCATATAATTGATAAAATTAAATCAACCTTAGGTTCTTTCCAAGAAACCTATATTTCCCATGTTTATTGCGAAGGAAATAAGGCTGCAGATGGGCTTGCAAATGTGGGGGGCCAGTTTGACATAATAAAAATAAGGAGAGAGGAAGAAGATCCTAAAAGTGAGATTTTAAGTCTAGTCAAATTTGATAGACTTAATCACAAGGAAGGGGTCATTAATACAAAAAGAAATAATGAAGAGGACACTTGAATTTTTGAGGAGAGATATCTGTCAGTCGAGGTGTGCAATAATAATGAAAGGGACTATAACACACAGATTGTGGGTTATGTTAAGCATATTGAATCAAATAAGCCAGATGCATAACACTTTCTTGGTTGTTGGGATCTTGAGAAAACAAAAAATAGCAGAAGAAATGGGAGGTGGTCTAAGAAGGGAAGAGCTGCTGGATTGTGACAAATGGAAAAAGGAGAAAGTGTCTGGATAAATATCAAGTGTGGTGGGGTGACCTCATATATTGAAAGGCTCCATGGTTTTGACAAAGAGGTGCCTGCAAAATTTGTAGCTGGGTGGGCTAATGGCAAGGTTAACCTGATGGGTAAGTCTTTCCCGCTTACGGTGGACCTAATTTTTGAGATAACAGGTATGCCTTTAGATGGAATGAAGTTATATAGGGATAACAAGCATATGGGGTCTCAATCTTTTAATATTTTCCCTAAAAATTCTGAAGAAGAAGAAATGTTGAGTAAAGGCTCTAGGGATTATGTGGATATTGTAAAGATTAAGAGTATTTTGGCTAAAATTCTAAAAGTAATGATAGAGTACTTTACTCTTGATGGGTGCTACTCCAGAATTTACAATCTCCATTTCATTCATATTAACCATTTCAGGCATAATAAGAAAGTTTATTTTCCCTATTTCTTGCTTAGCTCTCTGAATAAGAGTATAATAGATAGTAGGAAAAGTCAAGTTTCCTGGCGCTGCATGTTGGGTTAATCATGCTCATTGCAGACTATGCCAGGGAAAAAATTCCTGAACCAATACCCAAAATGGTTAAAGGGAAGAATAAAATCAAAATAGAAGAGATAAGGGCTGAAAAAAACAAGAGGGAAAAGAATAAAAAGAAGGGAAATGTTGAAAGAAGAGAGGAAACTAAAAAACCAAATCCTTTCTCTTCAGGGAAACAAAGAAGAAATGATACTAGAGGAAAATATGGAGGATGATCCTATGGAAGATAAGGAAGAGATGAAGGAAGATATTAAGGGCTCCACAGCAAAGGAAAAAGTAAGAGAAGAGATCAATGAGGAAGTCCAAGATGTGGGAAAAGATGATGAAGATGAGGAGGTGAAAAGGAGGAAAAGGAAGAGAAAAAGGATTTTGAGAAGGAAGACTCGAACAAGCAGTCTAAAATCTTTAGGGATGGGAAAATAGATTAGAAAAGACAAAAGTAATGGAAAATATAAGGAGATTTCTATCAGATTCGAAGCTGAGGACTGCAATATGTAGGAGGTCAAGAGCAAGAAGGATTATGGAATTGATTTAGAGAAAAGTATCATTCAGGAAATAAAAGAGATGAAGCATAATTAGAAGGCAATTGAAGAATCTATGGTGCCCCTAAAAGTGAAATTGAATAAGCTAGAAAAGGAGTGTAAGGAAGGTTTTTTGATGAAGGTAAATAACAACAACTCAAATGAGGACCTGAAAACCAAAATTTCTATCATTGTGGATGAAAAGTTGAAAGCTTTAAATGAAAAATTTAGTAATAATGGGAATATGATTAAGGAAATTTTGAAGCATATCTATGAGGAACTGAAAGTATCTGTGATTAATCTGAAAGCCCTGTATACCTATATGGAGAGGAGCATGCTGGAAAATACTACTATCACCGTGGATGATGATGCAGGGCCTTGGGGCTAGGAAAAAGAACCAGAAGAAGTCTCAAAAGGAAAATACTTGAAATTCATAAGGAGCTAAAAAGTTTGAAAGAATCCATTCAGATAATGGAGGAAATAAAAAAAGAGACTGAAAAGGCCATGGAAACTAATATGTAGATCTTTCTGGGTTTTTGCTGGTAATAGTGCTGGTGCCTATTTTTTGTTTTTTTTGTTTAGTAGGCATTTGATGTTTGTAAGTGCTTAATTGAATATATTTATCCTTTTTTTGTAAATGGTTTCGGGGTCCATTCAAAACCTGTATTTACCGTTATCAAAAACATCATATCTTCTCTCAAATCCATCCATTTTAGGAGCAATAGGGACATATAAGCTGACAAAAAGAAAATGAGAAGGCTAGAGACAAACACAACAAATCAGCATAGACTCATCATCAAGCATTGGTGAGTCACCCTACACCTAATATGCCTTTTATATTCTTTCATCTTAAAATTTAAAATGCACCTTGTATGTTCATCATAAATATTGGTCTCACAGCTTCTGTGAGACATTATTCATTTGCATCATCAATAAAGATTACTTTTATGAAAATTATTTGTACTCTCACCTATGTCATATGCATCTACATAATGCATTGTAACATTTTTAATCTTTTCTTCTTTTATTTATGCACAGGAATATGAATTAGCAGATTTTAAATTACCTTAATCATTAACAACATACAAGCTCATGTTGATTGAGCATAACAGTGAAAATTAGTAACATTTTTGGTGACATTTGTGATATGTTTGCCTACTAAAAATTATGACCAATTGCCTGAAATATTCATTAGGTATAGAGTCATTTAGTAAACATGACCAAAAATGAAACTCAATTGAAGAAACTAAGTGACATTTCCTAATTGATTGAGTAAGATATATGGTTTAAGATATGGAAGTATGAAACTTCAACATCATCAATTATATATGTGTACCTAACCAGCTAGGAAAAGTCAACAACACTTGGAAAACTCAAAATAGACTAAATGCATGTTTATACACAGTTGTAACTCACTTTCATCATTGCAACCTTTTCTAATTCATTGAGTATGGATGTATTCTTTATGATAGTGAAATATAATTTTCACTTCCATGAATTGTATATGTATTCCCAATGAATCAGTAAAGGTTGACAACTAAAAAATTTCTCATTTTTTGCAACTTTAACAGACTAAAAACTTGGACACTTATTGAAAGTGGTAAACCCTACACTGAATCTATTTACCTATGTTGGGCATCACTTTTTAGAAACTGAAAAAACATCTAAACTACAATGCATCAACATTTATTGAAAAACCAAAAACACCTAAATTCAAACCTCAAAGCAGTGCTTGAGTTATATCCCATCAATCGGGATAGGTATAATTTCTCCTTCCATCTTTGATAACCTAAATGTGTTATGCTCCTTTTAATCCATGATTATAAATGTGCCACTCCACATCTTTTCAAACTTGGTGTTCTGACCTATCCTTATCTTCAATACATCCCATATGAGCATAATATCACCCTCTTTGAACACCTTGGGTGTAGATTTCTTATCAAAGACTCTCTTTTTTTGGAGTTTATGATACTCCATGGTCTTCATTTCTTTATTTCTTAGCTCTTCTAACTCCTTAAGTTGAGCATACCTGACTGTCATTAGATCCCGTTCTTCAAACATTTATAGTTGATGCATGATTTCAAGAGCTAGAAGCTGAACATATAAAGGAAATCTTGCATCCTTTCCATAAACCAAAATGTTTGGAGCATTTCCAATGGATCTCTTTGGGATTTATCCTATCTTCCCACAATGCAGATTTCAACTTTGTATGCCAACTTAGTTGATTATCCCCCAGGGTTCTTTTGATAACCCTTATAAAATTCTTATTTGTTGATTTTTCCAAACCATTACCTTGTGGGTAATAGTTAGATGAAGTTTTTATATGTATACCATTACTTACAACCCAATCACTTACTCTCAACCAAAAAAAAATCCAAATATTTGTCTAATATAATTGATTAAGGTACACCAAATCATCATATAAGTTCAATACAATAGACCAGAAAAATCATGTACATCAAGCTATCTATTATTGTCCAAGCTTATTTAAGGATGTCCATGCTTGGGCAAGAAAACATGTTAAATGTGCCATTTTTTAAGACAAAGAAAGTCTACTAGCTTTGCCTCTACAATAAATACAAGTTGAAAAAATCTTCTTGAGACGGGGCATATATTTTATTGGACCAATAAAACCACCCTCAAGTGCAGGTCACAGGTGGATGCTTATTGCCACCCATTACGTTACCAAGTGGACTAAAGAAATGACTTTGAAAGAAGATAAGGAGTCTATTGTATTGAACTTCTATGGTGATTTAGTGACCAGATTTGGTGTACATAAATAAATTATATCAGATAATGCTTTATATTTTGTGGGGTTGAGAGTAAGTGATTAGGCTACCAGGAATGGTATACATCTGAACATTTCATGTAACTATTACCCACAAGCTAATGGTTTGGCAGAATCAACAAATAAGAATTTGATAAGGGTTATAAAAATAACCCTAGAGGATAATCATCAAAGTTGGCATACAAAGTTGAAATATGCATTATGGGAAGATATGATAAATCCAAAGAGATACATTGGAAACTCCTTGTACATTTTGGTTTATGGAAGGAGGCAAGATTTCCTTTATTTGTTGATCTTCCAGCTCTTGAAATCACACATCAACTAGAAATGTTTGAAGAATAGGATCCAATGGTAGTCAGGTATGCTCATCATATAGAGTTAGAAGAGGTAATAAATAAAACAATGAAGACCATGGAGTATCATCAGCTCCAAACAAAAAGAGTATTTGATAAGAAAGCTACACCTAGGGTGCTCAGAGAGGGTGATATTATGCCTAGATGGGATGTATTGAAGAGAAGGACAGGTCAACGCACCAAGTTTGACAAGATGTGGAGTAGCCTGTTTATAATAACTGAGTAAAGGGAGCATACAAAATTCTAGTTATCAAAGATGGATTGAGAAGTTCTACCTATCCTGGTTAATGGGATACACCTCAAGTGTTTCTTTAAGGTTTGAGGTTTTGTGTTTTTCTTTTTCAATAAGTTAATATGCACTATAGTTTAGATTTTTTTAGTTTCAAATAAATGTTGTCCAACACAAGTAAATAGGTTTAGTATAGGTTTTCCCACTTTCAATAAGTTTCCAAGTTTTCAGTTTGTCAGCGTTGTAAAAAATGAGAAAGTTTTTTATTACCTTTATTAAGTCATTGAGAATATATATACAATTCATGGAAGTGAAAATTATATTTAACTGTCATCAAACATACACACATACTCAATGAGTTAGGAAAGGTTGCAACAATGAAAGTGAGTTACAACCATGTATAAACCTTCTTTGAGTCTGTTATGAGTTTTCCAAGTGTTGTTGACTTTCCCTAGCTAATCAAGTACACATATATAATTCATGATGTTGAAGTTTCATACTTCCCTATCACAAACCATACATATATATTCAACTAGTTAGGAAAAGTTACTTAGTTTCTACAAATGAGTTTCAAGTTTAAGTTATGTTTACTAAATGACTCTATGTGTAATGAATATTTTAGGAAACTGGTCCTAATGTTTAGTAGGAAAAAATATTATAGATGTCACAAAAAATGTTACTAACTTTCACTGCTAAGCTCAATCAACATGAGCTTGTATGTTGTTAATGATTAAGGTACATTTTAAATCTACTAATTCATATTCATGTGTATAAAGAAAGTAAAAAATATTACAAATGTTACAATTCATTGTGCAGATACATATGACGTAGGTGAGAGTACAAAGAGTTTTCAAAAAAGTAATCTTTATTGATGATGCAAATGAATAATGTCTCACATACGCCATGAGACTAGCCATTGCAATGTACACAAATGGTACATTATATGTTTGAAGATGCAAGAATATAAAAGGCATATCAAGATTAGGGTGACTCATCATTGTGCGATGACAAGTATGTGTTGCATTGTTGTGTCTATCTCTTGCCTTCTTGCTTTCTTTGTGTCCATGCTACTCCTAAAATTCATGGATTTGAGAGAAGATATGAAGTTAGATCAATGATCTAAGGACTCTCGGGTTATTACACACTTCATATACACTCATCTACAAACATACAATCTAAGTCTCATATGTATGATAACAACTAGTGTCACAAATGTATGAGAAAAACAAGAAGTATCAAAGAAAAAATCATATGTCAGTTTTTATCTAACCTATTTTTGTCATGTGTAGTCATAGGTGTAATCATGTTTGGTTTTGACAATCAAAATCAGCACGTAGGGTAAAATGCGGCTCCCACAAGGGTTGAGCCCAACATGTATAGCATTCAAGGTCATTGAAACTAGATCAAGAAAGAATATATCACTTATAACAGTGAAGTGATGTTACTCATATAAGTGATATACATCTACTCAATATGACTTCAATGGTATCAAATGTGCAGTAATCCAGGGATATGAAAAGTAAACATGTCACTATCACAAAGGGACCATGACTACTTCAATTACTTAAATAGCTATACATATTCTATGAATGGAATTGGATGCAATCAAATTGAAGGCATAAGATAATGATCAATCTAATGTTTTCTAAACAAGGATATGAAATGTCAGGTCAGTCTTTTGAAAGGCCTGAAAGGAGCATTCATTAGAAGAGATTGTGGTCATAATAGAAAAAGTAGCATAAGCATTGTCATTCACTCACATGCCTCAATTCAGAATCTTAGAGATATGGAGAAGATCATATAAATATATTTAATAGAACAAATATATTGATATTTCATCTATGAGAAAATCCTTCTAAATGAGAGATCATGTACAAAAATAAAACAATACAATGGAAAAGATTCATCCTAGTATGAGTATATCAAAGGTGAAGATTTAAAACCCCTAAAATTTTCCTTCAAAGATCATTCACATAGAAAGAGGGAAGATACCAAATGGTGCAAATAATATTGATCAATAAATAAAGTCTAAACTTAATGATAATATAGGAGTTGTCTCAGATTCCTATAGGAAATAAGTATCTTCAAGTACATTCCCATTTATGCTATGAAAGATTACATTAAAACGATTCATTGAGCACTAAGAGAATAGGTATATGAGGTCTTGTCAAGGAAAGTATATTCCTATACTGGCATTAAATAGGAATGCAACATAAGAAGATATTATGGATATGAAGGGATATTCAACTCAGTCAAAGATAAGGAAGTTCAATTTAATGAACATGTACAAGAGAAGCCCTTATCAATAGAGTCAATAGGAATAATAATGTAATGAACATAAGTCAACCTTATATATAGTTAAAGAACATCATAGTCAAGGTCACTATTGAAAAAAAACTGGGAGTTCATAAGTATTGCAATAACAATTGAATACAATGAAAAGTGAACCTGTGCTACCATGCATTATAGTCACAGATGAACATGGAAATCAATGAAGACAATCCTTAGGTTGAAAGAGGAAGCATCTTCATGGTAGAATTTTACAGGCATGATAAAAGTGCATAGTATTCAACTACATAATTCAAATGTAGTTGAGAGATACAAACATGTTATAATGCATTAGTTATGATTGAAAAGTAGCATTAAATTATATAGGAGAAACATTAAAGCATCAAAGGTATGAAGCTGAATGATGTTTGAACAAATATGCTTCATCTTGAGTATCATAGTTTGTTAAAAAAACACATATCAAAAGGACAACCAAAATCAACAAAGAGACATTTATACAATCAAGGAAATATAACTTCTTTCCAATGGGGTTCTTGTTTTTTTTGGGTACTTTTCAAGAAGTATTACTGCATTTTAAAAATCAAAGAATTAAGATCCAAAAAATGAATCAAATCAAAGAGCATGATAAAAGATCTAAAAATTTAAAAAGAAAATGGAAATATCAAAGAACATTAATACAATGAGCAGTGAGTGTTACAAGACATGAGATGCAATACATATGATAATCAAATATCACTATTTTGAGGAAAATCATGACTGTTGTAAGTATCGAGATCAAAATAAAAGTAGTCCTTCAGTACCTTGCAAACTTTTATTTTCTTTTATAAGGAAAATACGAGTCACTTTCATGATGATAGAGATATGGAGCTCAAATTGTTAGTGTGACATGGTCAATGTTATGATAGTTAGATATTCAATACACATGAGTTGTCCAAGTAATCAAAACCACAGTGTAAAATAGAGGTGATGCAGGAGCATCTTGGGTTCTTTGGATATCTTGCATCAACCAAAAATATTTCTATTTTTAGTTGTTTCTATTTTTCCAGTCCTTGTATTTTTAGTGGCGTTCCTTTGATTTGTCTTATCTTTAGTTTTATACCTCATGACATGTTCTTCATGTTGTGTTTGATCTTCATCTAGGTTCACACCTTGATTCATTTATTCTGGATTGAGATTTCTTGGATCTTTGGTTGGACCTATGTGTTCTTCATGTTTTAAAGCCTAATGGAGTTTTCTGATCTTGCAAACCTTTTCCTTGGAATACGAGACTTCTTGGCATTTCATTCTATTTTTATGGGGTTGAGGCCAATGTATCTGATGAATCACTCATAATATTTCATCGATTTGAGGGAGATACTTATGATTTGGGTCCTAACCTATATTTTCTATTACACTTTTCTGCATTGTAGAATGTGATCGATCTTGGTCGACTTGTTTTCATTGTGAATGTTTATATATTGATACTTTGGATCTCTAGTTTAGTTGTTCTAATATAGATAACCTCTTGAGGGTTACCATTGTATATATTTTGAGAATTCAATTTGTAATTAGGCCTGTATGCCTAGAATATAAGACTGCATGTTGCAGATCCACCGCACTTGGTTTCTGGATGATAATAAGAATGTAGATCATGCATATCTCTTCATAATTTATGTTGATTCCATTGTGTGACTCTTATTGAAAGGATTGCACTAAATTTTTTGAGGTTCCTCATGTCCTTGGCTACACCAAATGGTATCAAAGCGATATTTTGATTATGTTGTGGTAGATCATGGTTCTCAAGCTTGTGAAGTCTTGGATGTATTTATTGTGGGGTGGCAAAGTGAGCATCTGACCTGTAATTGCAGAAGACTTGCACGAAGATGGATCAAAGAGGAAATAATAGAGGAGGAAGGAGAGATGTATATCTAGTTGTGCTGGATAAGTTGAGGTAGATTTCATCTATATTAGATGTTTTTTAAATGGACCAAAGAAGAGGTCGACATATTAAAGATGTAAGTGATGAAGAGGAAGAAAAAAATGAAGAGGTAGTTGAAGGAGGACAAGAGAAAACCAAACTTGAACTTGAACAAGGAGATGCTTGGTTTATAAAAGCCCTAACTAGAGTAAATGAAAGATCATATTTCAATCCACCTAATTATCATGGAAAATTAGATTTAGATGAATTACTTGATTTGATCATAGAGATGGAGAAGTACTTTTATTATGAAGGCAACGATGAAGATAAGAAGGTGAAATCATGGGATTGGATGATGAAAAAATTGAACGCTAAGTTCTTACCTACTGAGTACCAAGTAAGTTTTTTTAGGAAGTTGCAAAATTTAAAGAAAAGAGATCTTAGCATAAAGGAGTATAGTGAAGAATTTAATAGGTTGGATATTAGCTCTGGTCATACAAATGGTGATTTTGAAAGGGTTGCAAGGTACTTGAATGGTTTGCAGACATCTATTCAAGATGAGATCATTTTAGTTAAAATAAAAAGTGTAGAGGAAACGTATCAATATGCCCTAAAAGCTGAAGAGAAATTGAACAAAAGGCATGAAAAAATACAAAGAGGAAGAGGTGGAAGATCCCAGAGGGGTAGATCTTTTGGAGGAGGTAGATCTTACTCAAATAAAAACAAATGAAAGACATAATTCAAGGAAGAGAACACATACTAGAGGGATGACATAATTTTTTAGAGAGGATGTGGATCAAGTAGTTACAGAAGAGATGACAAAAGAGTATTTAGAGGAACTTGTTTCAAGTGTGGTGGTGAAGGAGATCAAGCTTTTGAATGTACTAAAGGGGATTCAAGCAAGAAGACTGAAAACAATGGTCAAAATTATTTTGTTGAAGAAGAACCTAGTGAACCATTGAATCAACCTAAAGATGGAGAGTCCCTAATGGTGAGGAGAGCCCTATGTCATGAAGAGATGGATCAAAACCCACTTTTAAGGAGGAGTTTTTTCAAGACAAGATGCAAAATTGAAGGAAAATGTTGCAAAGTAATCATTGATACTAGAAGTTATGGTATTTTAGCTTTTGAGGAGATGGTAAATAAGTTGAAGTTTCAAAGATTGAAACATCCAAAACCTTATCAAATTACATGGATAAAGGATGGTCATAAGGTACTGGTAAGTGAACAATGCCTAGTAAACTTGAAGATAGGGTCTTATCATGATGTTGTTCTTTGTTATATTATTCCTATGGATGTTTTTCATGTCTTGTTGGGTACACCATGACAATATGATGGACAAGCCTTAAATGATGGGAGAAGGAATAGGTATACTATTGTGGCTAATGGGATGAACCAAGTTTTGTTTCCTTTGATAGAAAATCTTAAAAATGAGAATTATACCAGTGTTAGAATTTATTTGGTTGTAGGAAGGAAATTCTTGGATGGTTTGAAAAGTGATAGTATGTATTATGCTTTGATCCCTAAGAAGTTTGATTTGGAATCCAAAGAAGAAAAACCTAAGTGAAAGAATTGTTGACAGAGTATGAAGACATAATCTTAGATAATGTGCCTAATGGATTTCCACCTATAATAAGTATTAGTCATTGGATGGATCTGATTCCTAGAGTTAGTTTTCCTAAAAAATTAGTACACTGAGTGACTCCTGTAGAGAATGAGTAATTGAATAGACAAGTGCAAGAATTGTTGAGGAAGGGTTTTATTAGAGAAATTTTGAGTCCTTGTGCAGTACCAACAGTGTTAGCACCAAATAAGAATGGAGAATGGAGGATGTATTCTAATTCAAGAGATATTAACAAGATTACAGTGAAGTATAGGTTTCATTTTCCTATAATGGATTTTTTGAGTGGTGAGAATTATTTTACAAAGATTGAATTGAAGAGTGGCTATCATCAGATAAAAATTAGAGAAGGAGATGAATGGAAAAATGAATTCAAGACAAATAAAGGGTTGTATGAATAGTTGGTGATGCCTTTTGGACTGACTAATGCACTGAGTACTTTCATGAGATTGATGAATGAAGTATTGAAAAAATTATTGGGTAAGTTTGTGATTGTTTACCTTTAAGATATTATAATTTTTTGTAAGAGTAAAGAGGATCATTTGTTGTGTCTTGCAAAATTATTGTAGAGGTTAAGGGAAGATACGTTTTTAATAAACATTAAGAAATGTTCCTTCAGGAGAGAAGAGATATTATACTTGGGATTTTTGATCTCAGTAGAGGGATTGAAGATGGACCCTAATAAATTTAAAGCAATTATTGAGTGTCATACACCTAATAGTGTTGGAGAGGCAAGATCATTTAATAGATTGGCTAGTTTCTACCAGAAGTTTATTAGGAATTTTAGTTCAGTTTGTAATCCTGTGAATGAGACAATGAGAGGAGATATAAAAGTAATAAAGTGGACACATGGAGTACAAAGGATTTTTGAGTTATTGAAGTAGAAGGTAACTAGACAACCTGTGTTAGCTTTACCTGATTTCAATAAGATATTTCAAGTGCACTATGATGCAAGTGGGAATATAATTGGAACAATGTTAACTCAACAAGGAAGAATGGTTTCTTATTTTAGTAAAAAGTTGAATCTGTTAGGATTAGGCTGAAAGCTAATCTCCCAAGATCACCTGCATGCAAACCTGTCATAGAATAGAAGCAAGATAGAAGAGAAAGAGAGCAGCTATGGAGGCCAAAAAGCCAGAGATATGAAATCCATGTTGAAAAGAATAAAGCTTCTATTAACCAACAATAATGAATAGATTAGAATCTCGGTAATGAAATGCAAAGAAGTGAATCCTTATAAAAGGAATCACGAAACCCTAAAGGTGGAAACCCTAAAGAATTATAAAGCGCCTAAGTGAAACTTAAGCAAAGAGTAAATAGACTAATAATTAAATGAATTAATTATTAGCTAAACTATGACTACTCTAACAGAATCATGCCAATAGAATATATTTAGTTTATGATCAGTAATTATATGCCATAATTCAAGCTTTGAAAAAGTGGAGACATTACCTTTTGCCTAAGGAATTTGCATTGTATATCGATCATCAAGCATTGCAATTTTTGAACAGTCAAAGTAAGTTGAGTCAAAGACATATGAGATGGGTAGAGTTCTTACAGAGTTATACATTTGTATTGAAACATAGGAGTGGGAAATCAAACAAGGTTTCTTATGCTTTGAGTAGAAGGAGTAATTTACTGACAGAGATGAGAGTTGAAGTATCAAGATTTTATGATTTGAAGACCAGTTATGAAGATGGCCTTAATTTTGTAGAACTTTGGAAATCTTGTAGAGAACTTGTTGAAGTAGACCGAAGAAAGTGGTGGGATTATTTGATTTAGGAAGGTATGTTATTCAAATGAATTCAGTTGTGTATACCTAGGAGTTCAATGAGAGATAATTTGATTAACGAACAACATTCTAGAGGATTAGATGGACATTTTAGAATTAATAAGACAATGTCTTTGGTAAGTGAGAATTATTTTTGGCCTTAGATTTATAAGGATGTAAGGAAATTTGTTCATAATTGTAAATTTTTTTAAGTTTCTAAAGGTAATAGTCAGAACACAAGATTGTATACACCTTTGATAGTGCCAACTAGACCATGGGAAGACATTAGTATGGGTTTTGTGCTTGGATTACCAAATAAATCAAGAGGTAATGATTCTATATTTGTGGTAGTAGATATGTATTTGAAGATGGATCATTTCATACCTTGTAAGAAGAGAAAAAATGCAGTACATATAGTAGATTAATTTTTTAGAGAAGTTGTGAGTTTACATGGGTTACCTAAGAGTATAGTTTCGAACATGAATAGTAAGATTGTTGGTTATTTTTGGAGGATACTTTTGAGGAAGATGAAGAATGAGTTGAATTTTAGTTCTACATTCCATGCCCAAACATATGTACAAACACATGTAGTGAAAAAAAGTTTGGGTAACTTATTAAGATGTTTGGTTGGAGAGAAGACATGGAATTTGGACTTATTTCTCACAAAAGTAGAGTTTGTACATAATAATTAAGTGAATAGGAGTTGATGTAATAAAAGGATTTCTCCCAACCATATATTATCCTAGGGTATCCTATAGTCCACTTCTCTATCCTATTAGGGTTCTTAGCTAACCCTAATCTTCCAAGGATTCTCTACTCAAATCCTTCATATTTTCAACTTGTCAACACCAACTAGGAAATCAAATCAATCAATCTTAAGCTTCATGGCCATCTTCTTGCTTCTTCACACCAAGTGACCCAATAAGGCTATCACTATCCATAAATGGAGAGGAAGGACCAAAAAAAGTAAATTTCATCCCACACAATGCCTATCAACTTAGGTTGCAATGAAACCCTAAACGAGTTCAAGAACTTGCTCCAAGCTCACCAAAATAGGGCTACAAGCAATTAGGCCTAATTAGTCACCTTTTTGCAAATAACATGAAATTATTCCTAGCAAGATGAAAACTAACTCCAGATCCTGACACCCTTTTCAAAGACCTAAATGATTTTCTAGGTCTTGCCTTCCCAAACTATCCGTACAGAGGGTTCCTATTTGCAAGCCTATTTTTAAGGGTTCCACTATGCACTAAGCATATCCATTAGGGTTTGAATTTACACCATGAATAAATAATCAATAGAGCTTCCCATTGGATTTGGGGATTCTCCATACACATATCCTCCTCTCCACATGCTTTGATTGTAGGAACCAATGCTTTCAATCTCTCCTTTTGCCTCTACAATTCACTATGATCCCTAGCCATGCATCTCTGGCTCCCCTAGGGCATCACTGTAAAATTAGAGAAAAAATATTTCCAAGGCCCATCCTTCTCCACCCATATATTACAAGGAGTCATCTCACCCATTCCAAGAGCCTGTACAAGTGCCATGGTGGAATGTTGAGCTATGACTCCATTTACACAAACTACTTGGTTCAGACCAGCGACAGTGTAGAAAACAAAAATATTTACAAAAGAAATGAAACTAGAACTAAAACACCAACTAATCACATGCAGAAAAAATAAAATACATCCACTAACTCATGCACAAGTAAAATTGCAGATTTCAATCCATTAAAATCCAAAATGTGTACAAAATGCTTAACTATAACCAATTATCCAATTACACAGTCTATACATTGACTTCCAAACTTCATCCAACCCCACTCATAGGTTGGGGGTGGCCTTAAATAGTTGAACATGACACCAATCCAAATTTCTCTGATAGTTATACAACCAAATTCTCAAAGATGCATTATTGCCAGAAATGTTGTTAATGTTGTCAATGACAACATTGACAACTTTTTGATTCTTGCATTCTAACTTGGTCAAAAGACCACATAGCTTATCAAAATGCACTAACATTCCTATTAGACCTAAAATTATCCCTCCTAGACTCTAACAAGCATAAAAACAAAGGTTCCATCATCTTTGGAACATTTACCAAATTTGGACAAATCATCACTTTTTAACATCAAATGATCAAGTTAGGTCTTCTAACCAAATCAATACACCCTAGGACCTATCTAGTCCTATTATTTCACTAGTGGCTTGGATAAGACCAGTACAAGCCAAAATCAAGCTAGGAGCCTAGGTTACAATCTAGCCTTACCTAGGTGATCCTGCACCATACTCCCCCATAAAGGAAAGTCACATCACTCCTGTGGACACAATGTCTTCAGGATTGCCCATGTTCTTGAAATCTATATTTGAAATCCATGTTACCTCTAACTCAGGTTTGTGCTTCCATTTGATGAGGCATTCCATGTACACATTATGCCTAGTAGTCTTCTTGACCCTTGAATCCAATACCCTATCTAATTTTGTCTGCATCTTGGGAGGTAAAGCATCAGGTTCCACATCATTTCCAACCTCTTCTCTGTTCACATCCATCTCTGTCAAAGGTCATTTAAACTTTATCAAATATACCACATCAAAGATAGGTGAGATTCTGAATTCAGTTGGTAGATCCACCTTATAGGCATTATCCCCATACTTGGCTAAGATCTTGCAGGGTCCCACTCTCTTCATCTGTAGTTTTGTAGGCATCCCCTTCTGCAACCTATATCTATTCAAATGTACCATGACATAATAACCTGCCACAAATTGAACATATTTTCTCTTCTCATCTACTTTGGTCTTCAACTTTTGGGTAGAATCTAGTATATTCTTCTTCACCTGCTCTTGGATCTCCTTCATGGTTTGAGTGAAGTCTTCAGCATGACCACTCCTATACTCCATGGCTCCAAGGTCTCTAAGCTCACATATACCCCTTGGGTGCATCCCATAAACAACTTCAAATGGGCTTCTACCTGTTGTTCTGTTAACACAGTCATTGTATGCATACTCTGCTTGGGGAATGACCACATCCCATGTCTGCCCATACTCCTTGGTTAGGAACCTTAACAAGTTACCAAACACTTTGTTAACCACCTCAGTTTGGCCATTAATATGAGGGTGGTAAGCTGAACCAAATGACAAGTTGGTTCCCAATCTACACCATAGTGTTTTACAAAAATGGCTCATGAACTTAACATCCCTATCTGATACAATACTTAGGGGTAGTCCATGGATTCATAAAATTTCCTTAAAGAACAAGTGTGCAATGTTACTGGCATCATTTGTATTCCTACAAGGTATAAAATGACCCATCTTGCTAAATCTGTCTACCACAACATAAATACTATCATGGCCATGCTTTGTCTTAGGTAACCCTACAATCAAATCCATGCTAAAACACTCCCATGGTCTATTAGGGATTGGAAAAGGTTGATACAAACCTACATTGCTAGCTCCTCCTTTTGCTTTCATGCACACTACACACTATTCAACATACTAGGTTACATCTCTCACCATCTTGGGCCAATGGTAAAACCTTTGAACTAACTCTAGGGTTTTTTTCACAGAAAAATGACCACTCAAGCTTCCATTATGCTTTTCCTAAATGATATTTCCTCTCATTGAACCCTTAGGAATAGACAATTGGTTCCCCTTAAACAATAATCCACTCTGCAAGGTAAAATCTGAAAATTGACTATGGAAGTGATTCTAAAAATCAGAGCATACCTTATAGGCTTCACCAAAGTCTTCATCTTACCTATAGAGGTATTTGAAACTCTCTATCCCAATGCTCTTCAACTAAAATTCCTGAATGGTTATTAACCTCCTCCTCAAGGCATCTGCAACCTTGTTCAATTGTCCCTTCTTGTGCTTTATTGTGAATGTGAATGCTTGAAGGTATTCCATCCAATTCAAATGTCTATTACTGAGCTTCTCTTGTGTGTTTATATATCTCAAGGCCTGGTTATCAATAAACACCAAAAATTATTTGCACAATAAATAATGTCTCCACTTCCTAAGAGACTGAACCAAAGCATATAGTTCCAAATCATAAGACGAGTATTTCTTATTTTCTTCATTTAGCTTTTCAATGAAGAAGGATATTGGCCTACCTCCTTGGCTTAACACATCCCCTACTACCATTCCACTTGCATCACACTCCAAATTAAAAAGTTGATCAAAACTAGGGACTCTAAGGATAGGTTGTGTTTCTACTTTCTTCTTCAACATTTCAAATTCTTTCTCTACTCCTGAAGTCCATTTGAACTTAGTCTTTAGACCACCCTTAATGGTGTCTAGCATGGGTTCACAAATCCCACTAAAATCCCTTATAAAATTACTTTAAATTGGGCTAACCCATGAAAAATCTTGAATTCTGTCCCTGTGGTTGGTGTGGGCCAATTTAGGATAGCCTCCACCTTACTTGGGTCCATCTTCAATGACCATTGGGATACAAAAAATCCCAAATATATAAGTTCTTTCTTGAAGAACTCAGATTTCTCAAGGTTGATTGACAAATTATCTTCTTGCAACCTCTTAAGCACCATCTCCACATGCTTCACATGTTCCTCTATTGTCTTACCAAAAATAAGTATATCATCTAGATATACTACTAAAAATATCCCTGTGATGTCCTTAAGCACTTCATTCATGAGCCTCATGAATGTGCTAGGGGCATTTGAGAGGCCAAATGGCATAACTCTCCACTTATACTACCCATCAACAGTATTAAAAGTTATCTTCCATTCACCCCCCTCTTTGATCCTAATCTGGTCATATCCACTTTTCAATTCTAACTTAGTGAAATATGTTTCCCCCCTAAGACAGTCCATCAAATCCTCTATCCTAGGAATTGGAAATTTGTACCTAATTGTGATCCTATTAATTTCTCTGGAATGAGTACAAAGTCTCCACTTACCACCTTTCTTGGATGCTAAGACCATTGGTATGGAACATGGGTTGATTCTCTTCTTGATTAGCCCTTGATCTAATAGCTCCTGCACTTGTCTAGTCACCTCTAGGTTCTAGTTTGGAGTAAGCTTGTATACTACCTTATTTGGAAATGATGCACTAGGTACAAATTCAATTTGATGACTTATCACTCTTCTAGGAGGAAAAGTGGTAGGAGTCCCATCATTGACAATATCCTTGTACTTTTCAAGTAGCTCTCTGATTTCCAATGGAAATGGTTCTTGTTTGGGCTTCCCTTGTTCCTTAGGCTTAAGCAATATGGAATAGCCTTCACTCCCTTCATCTTTACGAGAATTTATGAACTCCTTTCTACTACTCAACAAGATACTAGGAGTCTTAGGTCATGGTTCATCTTCTTCCAACAAGGATGGTATCTTGAAGGTTTTGTCACCTTTCTTGAAGGATATGGAGTTTTTCTTCCCAGCATACACTAATCCTCTATCATATTTCCAAGGCCTTCCTAGGAGTAGATGACATGCATCCATAGGAAGCATATCACCTAATAACATGTCCTTGTACTCTGTAATAGAAAAATCCACCCAATCTTTCTCATTCACCAACACACACTAGCATGTCACCTTGTAAGGATTGACATCAGGTATCTTTTTCAACTTGAGCTTGTTGACAACTTCCTCTGATATTATATTGTCCGTGGAGCTTGAATCCACTATCACTTTGCAAAATTTACAAAGGATTTTACATCTAAACCTAAACAATGATCTTCTATGCTTGGGTTCATCCTTTACTGGTTTTCTAATCAGAACCCTTCTGAACATCAAGTTCTCTCCCATCTTTGACTCAATGTGATCAACCTTTAGTACTTTGACACTTGTTGTGTCCTCTTGTGCATATGAAATCCTCTTTCTATTGTTAGAACAAGTAGGTTTATCTAGGTACTTATAGGTAGGGTGATCCAATTGGCCATAGTTGTAACACTTCATACTTGCAAAGTATGAGTTGCTTCTACCTAAACCCCTTCCTCTACTAGAGCCTCCTTTAGTACCTCTTCCTCTAGTATAACCCCCTCTTGGAGTAGTTTCATTACCATGATCTATCAATTTGGACTATCCTTGGTTCCCTTGTTCATTACCTCTGCCTTGATAACCACTTCTATGACTCCCTTGATCTCTACCTCTACCTCTACCTCTACCTCTGAGATTAGAGTCTCCCTTATTCTTGTTCCTGTCTTCCACCTTTAGATCTAATTGGTGGCACTTTTGAACAATGACTAGATGATGTAGCACTTGTCTTGCTCCTTTTGAGACCTCTTCTAGGTTATTATAGGTCACTCACTAACCTACTAGGGTTATTTTTCTATCCCTAGGAACCTTAGGTATCTTATCACAAGATTCTAAGTCCTTCAACAAGTGCACTCCAACAAGATAGAATTCAAGCTCTGCATATTCTTCACTAGACCTAAATTTGGTCTTTCTTGCTCCATCTGCAATATCTGATCTAGTTGGATCCCAAACATTCCAAAATTGGAAAGGAAGGATTCAAGGATATTAAGAGGAATAATTCCAACCCTCACAACCTTTCTTGTATATGTAACCCTAAGGAGTTGCAATTTCCAAGGCAATCTTCCTCAAAATAGGGCTACAAGCTTTAGGCCTAATTGAGCACCTTTTCTGCAACAACTCTCAAATATTCTAAACAAGTATGAAAACCAAGTTCATATCCTGATACCCTTTATCAAGAACCTAAGGATTTTCTAGGTCTTGGCTCTCAGAGGTGTCTGTACATTCCTCCCTACATTCATGCCTAAAATTTAGGGTTTTAGGGCTTTTGCACTATCTGCTCAAGAAATGAACTTTCTTGGCTAAAAAATTAACTCCTCCAAAATGATCCTCTAGTTTGAGGATCCTTCATTGACTCTCCTACCTTCCCACATTCTCTGATTGAAGCTATGGATGCCTTCAATCCCTCTAGCTAGCTTTGTAATCACTGATGATCCCTAGCCATGCCACTCTAGCTCGCCTATGGCATCATCTTAAAAATAGCTTCCATGACTTCCTAGGCCCATCCTACCATGTACACAATGTACATGGAGTCTACTTTCATAATCCAAGAGCCTGGGCCAAAGCCACAGTGGAAAAGAAAGCTAAGACCCCATTTGCAAGCAATGCTCAAATCAAACCAGTGACTGGCTAAATTTGAAAGATTTTATACAAACAATTAAAAATATTGAATCCACAAATATAATACCACAAGAAGTTTAGAAATAACCTACATTACATGAAACAAAGCTTACAGAAGCACTCTCAATCCATTACACTATCCGATCACCTTAAAACACACATACAATCACTGTTATTGCTTAGCACAGTCCGTACATGAAATTTATCAAACTTTCCAACCCTTCAAAAATATCAAGGATGGTCTTATATAGATGAACCAAACACTAAATGGTTAGTTTCAGATAGTTAACCAACCAATTTCATCGAATATGCAAACTTGACATAAAAGTTGTCAATGTTGTCAATGACAACATGGACAACTTTTGGCAACTTTTGAGTTTGATTACCAAACTTGGTCAAACCATATCCAAACTTGTCCAATCCACTAAATATGATGAAACAACATCAAAGAGGACCTCTAGTCCCTCTCTTGGATTATTTTTCCACAAAGTTCCAAAATTCCCTAATTGGACCTAAATGGACCTAAGGGTCACCAAGGACCTATCAAGACCTATACTCCTACAAACATCCACACATTAGGACTCTTGGTCCCTTTATTCAACTAGTGGTCTGGCTAGAACCACTAAAAGTAAAAACAAAGAAGGAAAAAAACCCTAGGTCAAATTTCTACACCAACCTACCTAGGTGCTCCTGCATGATACTCCCCCAAAAAGGAAGAGCTATATCACTCCTGTGGACAAGAGATCCTCTGAAATGCCCACCGTTTTGAAGTTTACCTAAGAAATCTAGGAATCCTCTGACTCTGGTCTATCCTTCCACTGATTTAAGTGCTCCATGTAAACTTTGTTTCTAGTAGTCTTCTTGACCCTGGAGTCTAGCACTTTATTAGGTACCAAGTGAAGTTTGGGAGGGAAGACAACAACCCCCCACATCATCACTAACCCCCTAGCTTTTTGGAGTGATCTCATCCATCTACCCTCTAAAATGAATCAATTCTTGGACATTAAAGACTGGAGAGATACTCAAATCTGATGGTAAGTCCACCTTATATGCATTATCTCCATATTTTTCCAAGATCTTGCAAGGTCCCACCCTCTTCATCTGAATTTTGGTAGGTACACCCTTCTGAAGCCTTGATTTGTTCAAGTGGATCATGACATAGTCCCCTACTGCAATTTGAACATCCTTTCTCCTTTCATCAACCCTAGCCTTCAACTTTTTTTGAGTGTCTTGGATCTACCTTTTCACTTGGTCTTGGATCTCTTTCATGGTATGGGTGAAGTCTTCTACTTGGCCACTTCTGTACTCCATTCCACCAAGATCCCTGAGTTCACAAACACCCCTAGGGTGCATGCCATAAACAACCTCAAATGGGCTTTTACCAGTCATTCTATTCTTTCTATCATTGTAAGCATATTCTACTTGATGGATGACCATGTCCCAAGTCTTCCCATATTCCTTAGTTAGGAACCTTAGTAGGTTACCCAACACCCTATTTACCACCTCAGTTTGACCATCAATCTAAGGGTGGTAAGCTAAACCAAAAGATAGGTTAGTACCCAGCCTTGTCCATAAAATTCTCCAAAAATGACTCATAAATTTCACATCTCTATCAGAGACTATACTCAAAGGAAGGTCATGAATCCTTACAATCTCTTTGAAAAAAATATAAGCTATGTGGATAGCATCATTAGTAGTTCTACATGGGATGAAATGCCCCATTTTACTAAATCTATCAACAACTACATAAATGCTATCATACCCCTGTTTAGTTTTGGGTAATCCCACAATAAAATCCATACTTACACACTCCCATGGCCTGTTAGGGAATGGTAGATGCTGATACAACCCTGCATTACTCATTCCTCCTTTTGCCTTCATGCAAACAACACACTTCTCCACATACTTGGTGACATCTTTCACCAATTTTGGCGAATGGTAGAATATTTGGACCAATTCCAAGGTCTTGTCCTTACCAAAGTGACCACTTAGAGAACCATTATGTTTCTCTTGGATGAGGTTCATCCTCATTGACCCTTTGGGTATACATAACTGATTTCCCTTGAACAACAATCCATTCTGCAAAGTAAAATCAGAGAAATTGCTATGAAAATGATTCTTAAAATCAACACATACCTTATAGGCCTCACCAAAATCCTCATCTGATTTGTATAGGTCTCTGAAAATTTCAATCCCAATGCTATTCAAGTGGACTTCTTGCACTGTTTACAATATCCTTCTCAAAGCATCTGCCACCTTGTTGAGTTGACCCTTCTTGTGTTTGATAGTAAAGTGAATTCCTGCAAGTATTCCATCCACTTCAAATGTCTATTTCTCAGTGTTTCTTGTGTATTAATGTAGCTAAGGGCCTGATTGCTGGTGAATACTACAAACTCTTTGGGAAGCAGATAATGTCTCCATTTCCTCAATGATTGAACTAGTGCATATAGTTCCAAATCATAAGAAGAGTATTTCTTCTTAGCCTCATTCAATTTCTCACTAAAGAAGGCAATAGGCCTACCTTCCTGACTCAATACCCCTCCTACTGCTAACCCACTAGCATCACACTTAATGGTGAAAAAATTCTCAAAGCTTGGTAATTGGAGGATTGGTTGAGTAGCCACTTGTTGCTTCAACAACTCAAATGCATTCCCTACTTCTACTGTCCATCTAAACTTAGTCTTGACCCCACCCTTTATGGTATCCATTAAAGGTGCACATATCCCACTAAAATTCCTAATAAACTTCCTATAAAATTGGGCAAGGCCATGAAAATTCCTTACCTCTGTGGCTATGGTAGGTGGAGGCCAGTTCAAGATTGCAGCAACTTTGTCTTTGTCCATCTTCAAAGACCCCTTGGACACTACAAAGTCAAAGTAAACTAGTTCTTGTTTAAATAACTCACACTTCTCAAGGTTAATGGCCAACTTCTCCTCATGTAACCTTTTCAATACTGCCTCAACATGTTTGATATGTTCCTCTCTTGTTTTACTGAAAATCAGTATATCATCAAGATATACCACTACAAAATTTCCAGTTCAATCCTTGAGCACCTCATTCATGAGCCTCATGAATGTGCTTGGAGAATTAGAGAGGCCAAATGGCATCACAAGCCATTCATATAACCCATCTATGGTCTTGAATGCCATTTTCCATTCATCACCTTCCTTCACCTTGATTTGGTGATAACCACTTTTCAAATCTATCTTTGTGAAGTACATTGCCCCACCTAGGCAATCCATAAGATCCTCTATTCTTGGGATTGGGAATCTGCACCTTATTGTCATCCTATTTATAGCCCTTTACTCTATGCATAATCTCCACTTTCCCCCCTTCTTTGATGCTAGAACAACCAGGACTGCACAAGGGCTAATGCTCTTCTTGATCAAGCCTTAATCCAAGAGCTCTTGTAATTTTCTTGCTACCTCCGAGTTCTGATCTGGAGTTAACTTGTATGCTTCTTTGTTGTGAAAGGATGGCCCTGGCACAAAGTCTATTTGATGACTTATAACCCTCTTAGGTGGGAGGGTTGCAGGAGTGCCATCACTCACAATATCCTTATATTTCTCAAGAAATTCTTGCACTTCCTTTGGTAGTGGCTCCTTTACTGATGTTTCCTCTTCCTTAGGTCTTAACGCAATGGCATAACCTTCTGCATCATCATCTTTGATGTCATTCACAAACTCCTTACCACTACATAACATAACATTATTAGGAGTTTTGTTTTGTGGTTCATCATCCTCTAATAAAGACTAAATTTTGAAGGTCTTCCCTCCTTTCTTGAATGTAATGGAGTTCTCTTTCCCATCATATATTGCTCCATTATCAAATTTCAAAGGCCTCCCAAGAAGAAAATGGCAAGCATCCATTGGTAGGATGTCACAAAGAAATCTATCTTTATACCCTGCTATTGAGAACTCTACCCATGTTTTCTCATTGACCAAGGCACTCTGGCCTTTTTTGAGCCATGTCACCTTATAGGGGTTCACATGGGGTATTTTGGCTAGCTTAAGCTTTACTACTACCTCCTTTAAAATGATGTTGTCTGTGGATCCAGAATCAACAACCACATTACATAGTTTGCCAAGAATCTTACATTTGATTCTAAACAGTGCCCTCCTATGTTTGGGCTCATCCTTGATTGTTTGTCTTATTAGGACCCTTCTAAACATCAAGTTCTTTCCCATCTATGATTCTAGATGATCTACCTCTAGAGTTTTGACACTAGAAGTATCCTCATGTGCATATGCTACCCTCTTGTCATTGTTTGTTGTAGAAGGTTTATTAGGACATTTGTAAGATGGATGCCCTAGTTGCCCACAGTAGTAGCACTTCATAGTGGAAAATTAAGATCCACTCCTACCTCCTCTTCCTCTGTTAGAACCCCCATTATTACCCCTGCCTCTATTATAGCCCCCTCTTGAACTGTTCTTAGTCTGCTGCTCTGTCAATTTATTTTCTCCTTGGGACATTTGTTCACTACCCCATCCTTGGTAGCCTCCTCTTTGACCCCGCTGGTCTCTTCCTCTGCCTCTACTATTATTATTATTCTTGAAACTAGAATCCCCTTTCTTCTTACTCTTCTCTTCTACCTTTATATCCAATTGATGACACTTTTGGATAGTGGCAGGTGTCCATAGGCTAATCTCCTCTTGGATGTTCCACTTCAATCTACCCAAGTACCTAGCCACTTTGATTGGCTCTTCTTCCTGCAATTTATACCTTAAACACAATCTTTGGAATTCCTCAGTATATGAGGCCACATCTAGGTCTTTCTACTTCAAGTTTTGTCTCTTCCTATGGAGTTGTATTTCGTAGTCCTCTGGAAGATAACTCTCCTTCAATTTGGTTACCATAGCATTCCAATTTTCTATTGGTTGATTTCCCATGCTTACCCTCTCATCCTAAAGGTATTTCCACCAAGTCAAAGCTGACCCTCTGAGTCTAGACTTGGCCACTTTAACCCTTTGGGGCTCACTTATCCCTTCACATTCAAAGTGATTCTCCATTGCTTCAATCCAGTCCATGATTGTCTCAATATCCATCTTTCCTCCGAATAAAGGTATCCCTTCCAAAGATTTTCCACTTAATGCTTTTATGGACTTTAAGAAAGGTTCCTCATTCAATACTGGGTCAGGTTCAGGAATGTAGTCTTCTTCCTCAATCTTCTTCTTACCCTTACTACTGGATTCTGCTTCATATTCTTTCTTCCTAGTAGCATCTATTAGTTCTTCCATCTTTACTCTCATTGCTTCCAAAGTATCCTCAAGGAGTATGTTTTTCTCCTTTTTCTCCTCGATATCCTTGGCTAGTTCTACATTTGTCACCATCTTTGTATAACCACAAGATTCCACTTCTAACATAAACCAATCTTCCCAAGTTTCTCAACTTGCTCTGATACCACTCTGCTGTAGCACTTTTCTTTCTCCTTTTGATACCTCTTCTAGGTTCTCCCAGGTCACTCACTGACCTACTAGGGTTATTTTTCTAGCCCTAGGAACCTTAGGTATCTTATCACAAGATCCTAAGTCCTTCAACAAGTGCACACCAACAAGATAGAATTCAAGCTCTGCATATTCTTCACTAGACCTCAATTTGGTCTTTCTTGCTCCATCTGCAATATCTAATCCAATTGGATCCCACACATTCCCAAATTGGAAAGGCAGGATTCAAGGATGTTAAGAGGAATAATTCCAACCCTCACAACCTTTCTTGGATATGTAACCCTAAATGAGTTGCAATTTCCAAGGCAATCTTCCCCAAAATAGGGCTACAAGCTTTAGGACTAATTGAGCACCTTTTCTGCAACAACTCTCAAATATTCTAAACAAGTATGAAAACCAAGTTCATATCCTGATACCCTTTATTAAGAACCTAAGTATTTTCTAGGTCTTGGATCTCAGAGGTGTCCGTACAGTCCTCCCTACATTCATGCCTAAAATTTAGGGTTTTAGGGATTTTGCACTGTTTGCTCAAGAAATGAACTTTATTGGCTAACAAAGTAACTCCTCCAAACCCCTCCTCTGGTTTGGGGATCCTTCATTGACTCTCCTACCTTCCCACATTATTTTATTGAAGCTATGGATTCCTTCAATCTCTCTAGCTAGCTCTGTAATCACTGATGATCCCTAGCCATGCCACTCTGGTGTGCATAGGACATCATCTTAAAAATAGATGCCACCACTTCCTGGGCCCATCCTACTATGTACACAATTTACATGCAGTCTACTTTCATAATCCAAGAGCCTAGGCCAAAGCCACAGTGGAAAAGAAAGCTAAGACCCCATTTACAAGCAATGCTCAAATCAAACCAGTGACTAGCTAAAATTGAAAGATTTTATAAAAATAGTTAAAACTGTTGAATCTGCCAATATAATACCACAAGAAGTTTAGAAATAACCTACATTACATGAAACAAAGCTTATAGAATCACTCTCAATCCATTACACTATCCAATCACTTTAAAACACACATACAGTCACTGTTATTGCTTATCATAGTTCGTACATGAAATTTCTCAAACTTTCCAACCCTTCACAAATCCTGAGGATAGTCTTATATAGATGAACATACTAATCTAGATCTACATTAGTCGCCATACTGATCTCCCCTACTGATTCACCAGTATTTAGAGATATACACCAACTCCCAAATCTTTAACTTTCTCTGATACCAATCTGATGTAATGACAAGTCTTGCTCCCAACCCTATCTTATCCTAGGGTATCTTATAGGCAAATTATCTAGCCTATTAGGGTTCTTAGCTAACCCTAATCTTCCAAGGATTCTCTACTCAAATCCTTCTTCTTTTCAACTTGTCAACACCAACTAGGAAATCAACTCAATCAATCTTAAGCTTCATGGCCATCTTCTTGCTTCTTCACACCAAGTGACCCAATAAGGCTATCACTATCCATCAATGGAGATGAAGGACCAAAACAAGGAAATTTCATCCTATACAATTCCTATCAACTTAGGTTGCAATGAAACCCTAAAAAAGTTCAAGAACTTGCTCCAAACTTACCAAAATAGGGCTACAAGCAATTAGGCCTAATTAGGGGCCTTTCTGCAAATAACTTGAAATTCTTCATAACAAGATGAAAAAAAACTCTAGATCCTGACACCCTTTTCGAAGACCTAAATGATTTTCTAGATCTTGCCTTCCCAAACTGTCCATACATAGGGTTCATATTTGCAAGCCTATTTTTAAGGGTTTCACTATGTAGTGAGCATATCCATTAGGGTTTGAATTTCCACCATGAAGAACTAATCACTAGAGCTTCCCTTTGGATTTGGGGCTTCTCCATACACATATCCTCCTCTCCAAATGCTTGTTATCAATCAGGATTGCACCTCTAGCTTGATGTAAAATCTAGCTATCTTGTTGAAACATGGAAACGTTCTCTTGGATGGGGAAAGAGAAAAAATCTCTGGATTCTAGGCCTGTTCCTGTATGATTTGGAATATCACCTATAACTAATTTTTCTAGTTTTTGGAAAAAGGGAGAAAGAATAACACAAACTGAATAAACTAATTAAAAGGGTGATACAACAAATGGATTCAGACTTCTCAGAATTTCAAACTAACATCTATAGGACAGACACTAATGATTTTATGCAATCACACTCACTATTAAATGCATAGGCTAACTTCAATTTTACCACTAGGGTCTATACCACTAATAATAACAATTCTACCAACAAACATGCAGATTCTGTAAAAGGTTTGCACTCCACAACCTAGAATAGGAATTTGGAACAATTCACTAATCTATACTATAAAATAATTTACACTTAAATGTAGAAAACTTGAAAGGATTGATATAAAAACTCAGAAAGATGTATGATAAATAGGGAAAGCTTTATTCTCCTCAAAATCTGTGAAATAGTTACATGAGAAAATAGGAAAATGCCAAGGAACACATGCATTTACTTGAGAAAAATCTATATCAAACATGAACAGAAGCCTGCAAAAATGTAAGAAAAAGTGCAAAAGGAACAAAATGCTCACTAATGCAACCTTTCTCCTAAATTATGAACCCCTAATACTAAATAAGAGGTTCATTTATATAGCTCTCCAAGCCCATTTTGAAAATCTAGATCCCCTCTAAAAATTCCTAAGAATTAGTTGGAAACCCTAAACTTGAGCCATAAATCATGCCTTAACTATAGCTCCTAGTGTTGGTATCTTCAAAATAAACATTTTTTAAAATATTACTAACACATTAAATATTACATCAAAAACTAGCAAATATAACCTAAAATGTAACCCAAAATACCTAAACCCTAATTCCATTACATGTAAAATTAACTCATAGCATATATGAAGATCATGCTAAACTCGATACCCTATTACTAAGGTCAACATGACCAATTGATGCAAACAAATATCCATTTGTGAGCTGTCAAGGTACTTGGAGAGGTTGTCGTGGCATTTGGTGAGGTCTTCGTGCACTGCAGTTAACAGGGCATTAACTCCCTCTGTCAAAGGACTTGAAATTTCACTAAAACTTGGCATATGCATTGTTTTGCATCTCATTTGGCATTCTATCTTGGGATAAAAGTTAGTGTTTTCAGCTTCTGGCACCGCCATGCTTGTGGTAATGGCATTGTTTATGCTTCTATGTTGTTTATCTGCATCTAGAGCTCTTTTTTTCTATCTAGGAGTTGTCATCTATAACATACTAGGGTTTTACCTTATTCTTTGGCACTTGCGGGCTATGAATGTGAATTCATTTTTGAGCATCCAACTTCATGTTCGAACTGGAAATAGTTATAAAAATGAAGAAATCGGGCTCTTTGCTAGAGTTTCATCAATTGTTGTTATTGTCAACAATAGCACAGGCTCTTTATTGTTCATGTCACTGGAGTCTTCGCATGCCATAATATATGGCACTCTTTATGCATATCTCTACTAAACTCCACCTCTAGTAGTTGAACTCAGGCTCTCCACCATAGGCTCTACCAACTTGAGTCTTATGAATGTGTTGTTTCTAAGACATGAGCTCACGCTCCAAACAATAATGGGTTGTAGTGTGAAAAGGAACTTGGGCTCCATCAGTTGAACTCAAGCATAACAGAACTCAGTGTCTATGCATGCTCAGCCTATAACTGATAGATAATTTGTTCTCTGACTTTTCCTTTGTTTAATAGGCTGTTGTAATCAATTTTGGGGCTTATCTTGATCGGGGTGTTCATTTTTCTTTGCAAATAATTCTCGGTTTTATCTTCATCTTTTGTTGACTCCACCATGTATGATGTAAATGATTTCTTTATGTCTTCTCACTAGAAAAATGATAAAAGTTGTCTGTCTTTATTTTTCTCAACTCGAGCTTCTGTTGGACTGAAAGTGTGAGACCGTGATGTGTTTTGATAAATTAGTACTTATCATTGAAATACATGTCGACTATTTGTTGCAATACAGAGTTGAACTTAAGCTACTTGTCAGCTCCATTCTGAATAAACAATGGCTTCTTCTTTGAACTCGGCCTCCACTACATCTATATAGATTTTATATTTTTAATGTTGCCTCATTTTGTTGGAATCGTGCCACTCCTTATGGATGATGTCGACACAGTATTTGTTGGATGTCTATATTTTTGTTATATGTTGTTTTCTTTGCCTTGTAAGAATACTGACAAGTGAAATTCATCTATTCTTGTGGCTCCAGATATACACACACACACACACACACACACACACACACACACACACACACACACACACACATGGGGTTCAAGCATGGGCTCGTGAAACCCATGCATAATACCATGAAAATAGAGTTTGAACATTTAAAATGCATAATTACTGTAATTACAAGAAATGTTATTTCACTTCCACATTGATTTGTATACTGCTATCGAATATGCATATTGTTTTTATAAAATCACTGCTATTTGGGTTTACCACATATGCATAAGCACTATCACTGAAAATACATCATAAAAACATTTTTATTTACCTTCCTCTCTTGCATATGGGACTATTATTTGATGAATATATGTTCATTCTCATGTGAACATGCAAAAAATAAAAAACAGGACTGTTGTTTGTTTTTTCACATTTCTGCATAGTTTTTATGTGTCATTACAACATGTCTCAAACATTATTAAGAAACAACACTATTTATTTGAACATGCAAAATAGCTATGTTATTTAATTTCCATCCTTGAGTAGGTATTGTTTTTTTCATCTCTGAATATGCATTTGATAATAACAACATGATATTGTTATTTTCTTTTCATTTATGCACAACACTAGACTCTAACATGAATAACAACATTACCCCTTACTATTTTTTTTTCATTCTGGAATATGTCATTTGACTTATCATATGTGCATAACCTTTGCATTTTTTATTTTCTCATGTAGAATAAAACATCAAATAATGTCGCTGCTTACTTGAATATGCTCTTGGAATAATGAATTCATCTTTTAAATATGTAGAATAGCACTGTCATTTTGCTTGAATATTGCTTTAAAAAATGCATTGAACATATGTAAGAATAGCATTGAACTACCTCACAATAGGTGTATAATAATCATGCTCAAGGCCTTTCTTAGGAATGTTTCATTCAATCTAAGGACTATTTTTCCCGTTATGAGGTGCATTTAACTTGTCAACCCAGGGACGTATACTTGAAATGGTCGGCACGGTATGTGCACTAGGTTCCTTAAGGAGTCATTCTACTTATGTTGTAGGAAGGTAAAAATGCATAAAAGAAACCTACACTAGCACTGTAGGAAAAAAATACATTTATCTTCTTACTAGAATGAATGCTAGAAATTGCAATTTTACTGAAACCTAAGATTTCAACCTAAAACATCCATTATAACTATTCTTGCAGATGCTGCAGGAACACTCAAGTTGCGATGCTGCAGAAAGAAATTGTGACTTCTATCTGAAATACTGGAAATACTTGGAAATGCTAGAAATGAAATCTATTCTATTCTAACCTATTCCACCTCCCAAGTGGGCCCCCTTGGTCGGTTTCTGCTAAACTATGAACACAGAATGTAAACCAAGAACTATTTCATTCCGTTTCAAAAACTCATTACATAAAAAAAAGACATGGAACTTGAAATAGATTGCTGTGAAAATACAACAGTGTTCTTCCAAAACCTTTTTTTTTTAATTTTCTCTCTCACTTCAACTACCGGTCCAATCCCTATATATAGAGGATCGAACATTATTTCAAAACAGAAAGGAAAACCATCTTGTTGAAAACATGTCGGAGAAGAATATAGAAATACAATAGCCCATGGTGTGGGTAATGAAACTCGGATGACCAATTCAATGCACTAAGTGCAGAGGGAATATAGGCATGCTACACCCCCGCATCCTAGAATAATGGCTCTATTGTAGCAGCCATGTTTTCCTGGTGCTATAATGATCACTCCAGCATAGCTGGTCTTCAACGGTCTTCTTTGAATGTTGTTGACCACTCTCCAACCGCTTCTCTCCTGCCAAGTTAGTTATGACATGGAAATATTCATGCAACAAGCTTAATCAAATTAAATATCCAGATGTTAGAACATATATTCTGATGGTTTTATGAAATACTGCATTATATGTATAATATTATCAAAGTATGTCAAAAACATCTACCCATGGTTTAACAGTTTTATCTGGACTTTTATCACAAGTTTTGACTAGCTAGGTTCTCAAATGTTTTAACAAAAACTAGAACAGAGTATTAAAATTATACAAAACAAAGGCAATAATTTAGCCTTATCATCTGCTCCTTGGTTACTCAAATGCTTATCCTCAAGCATTGTACCTTCTAGCAATTGACCTGTAGTCACCAACTTTAGTTCTTCCCCTCTTCTAGCTCTTAAAGGAGTAATAGAGTCCCCTTTTTCTTTCCCAAACTTCCCTTATGTGATCTTCCTGCATCCTGTCAAGTCTATTAGCGTAGATATCATACAAGGGCTATAGGAGCATGGGTGGTTGCATTGTGAGTGGACACCAGAGCTCCTGCCTGATTTTCCTACCTAGTGCTATGTACTTTGGTGTCCGATGTATAGCTACTTCAAGGTTAATGGGGCTATGTGGTTCTGATCTTTTAAAGACCTCTGATAATCTGCCCCATCTACTTTTTTCACTAGTTAGGGCTCTTTGGAAGACAAAGTAGGACATGCTGTCATATTCTGCATAAACTTCTACTCTAAGTTTAAAAATTTTATCCCTTATTTCCTTCTTGACATTCCCATATGTCAGTCTAAACCAATCCCTTAGGAATACTTCTGGCTGACTGCTTTCTGCTCTTAATGGTAGGGGTTCTATCTTCTAAAGATCTCTGTAATTCCCCAACTGCCTATCATAGTTGGCTTCATTGTGCATCCATGACATCAGAGCCCTTAGGTTTATAACCCTAATATAAGGTAGGGGATTCCATTTAGTCTCTGTGGGGATGATGAAATTATGCACGTATAACTCACAAAGTAGGTTTTGTTGCCAAGATGGAAGTGTTTGGTATAACCCATAGAATTCCTGGGCTAATTTGAACTCTGTACTTATATCCTTGAGGGTCATCATCAATTAGAATAGAAGGAATTGTTCTTTGAGATAGATAGTATAGACCCTGGGTGGAGGTCTACAAGCAATGACCTGGTTAGTTAGTTTAAGAGCATGGTCCATTGTTTGTTTCTATTTTGTCAACTGATCTTTCAAGTCTGCAATTTCCTCTTTTTGTTCCGTTATTTCTTTTTGTAGTTTCTTCTTTTCTTCCCCCCATAGAGTGGTTGTCATTACATGATTATTATATAAGTGGAAGATAAGTGTTTGCAGGGTAATTGAATCACTGCTTCCATCATGATTATCCTTCTTTCTCTGCTCTCTATATGACTGCTCTAGGAAGTTTATCAATCAAGTTCGTTTGTAGGGAACTAAAGCATTTCTTGCACAAGCCGGCTAGTGAGCTATAAAGGTTTCTTCCTCCCGAGTTGGAACATCCTAATGGCTGATTCCTGGGTCATTATGACATACATTTGGTTCATCACCACATTCCTCTTCCATATTTTGAGGAATGTCAGGCATCTCAGGTTAATTGGGAGAGTCATCGGGAACAATATGGATAGGAGTTTCCTCTCTAAATTGCTTGGGGGAAGAGGGTTGGCTTTTGGTGGACATTTTAGGAATCTTCCCTCTCATCCTAGGGCTTCTTCTTACAGGGATTTCCTCAATTTATATGGCCTTTTTCTTACTATCTATTTTTGTCATCTCTGCTGCAGGAGTAGTGGCTATAGGAGTAGTGGCTGTAGGAACTGATTTCATTTTCTTCTTTCTTGAAACTTGAGGTTTTTGAGGTTCAGCTGCAGGAACCAAAGTTTCTCCTTCCAACTTACGTTTTCCTTTTGTTCTGGCAGCAGAAGGTATCTTGCTCATGTGAGCGGTTAAAGGCACATTTTCTTGTAAATTTTCAAGTTCTGCCACTTGGGTATTTTGCTCGACAACTGAATCAGGGGAGACTGCATTATCTTGGTTAACTTGCACATTAGGGGCAATTTGGGGCTGAAGGGTTTTATGATGGATGAACTCTTCCCATGTCATAGGGGAGGAATCCCTAAGAGATCTTTCTATGAGTAATTTAATCAGGGCATGGTGAGTCACAGATTTGTCTTTCCCTTTTTGTGTTTCTTCGGCACTAATGCACAGCATATTAAATAGAGAATAGGGTGCATTCACTGGAATATTATGTCATATATAACTAAGCAGCTTAAAATGATGTACATGTAAATTAGAGAATCATCCCTCACAGGTGAAATACCTTATAATGTGCATAGCCAACTCCTGGTATGGTGGAGGAATGGACATCCTTTTGCATCCATGCTTAGTGATTTCCATTGGAGGGTCTCCTGGTAGGGTGAATTGAGCCCTGGCTGACCTGGCATCATGGGCATTGGGATAATGTTCCCCTGCTACTAGCAAACCGGTCACTTTTTCTATTCGCTCCTTTGTTGCAACAAGTGGCAATCCCCATACCGTTGTGTGGCCCTCATCAAATGTGTTCAAAAATGCTGCTGCTACTTCATCATCAAACTCTGTCAATTTTAAGAAATACCCTAGCCATCCACAGGAATTAAATCTTCTTATGGCCTCTACATCGGCTAGCAAAATATTATGAACCACTAGTTCATGCCATTACAATTGACCTCCCATTTGTTTTAGCTAATTGAATCTTTGCTCTGTTTAATCTTTGCTCTGCTTAACCTTTGCTCTGCTTCTTTTTTTAAATTTCAGACTACTTTATATTAAACCCACATACCCTCTTTCGAACTCTTGTGGTTTTTTTATATGGACAATAATAATGTATTTTAATAGAATGAATCATAAATGTTCATGTGAGAGTGGGTTTTAATACTGGGTCATATCTAGTCTGATAGTTAGAGGTTTATTCAGAATAAAGGTATGACAATTTGACACTTGTGTGATGCGGTAGCTAGATTTTAATTAAGACAATGCCAAAGTACAGAATTGGGGATCTCTTAATGAGTAAATAGAAATGAAACTTTTGGAAATTGGCACACTTCCTTTCCCCCTATGAAATATTGACAGGTGTCCTCACTTGTCAGACTTGGTAGAAGGTACAGAACTGGATTGAAGGTGGCAACGATACATTTATTGCAATATTCAATATAACCAACTAAATACATGCACTAAAAATGGAAATAAATTTGAAAATATTATACCTGGAAATTGATCATCGCACATGGCAGGAAAGATTGGTGAGAGTGGAATGACTACTTCTGATAGTCTGCTACTCCAATCTTGGCGATGCAAATGAACTATCTTTGTTAAAATTGCTTCTATTTCCCGGTTTGTTACTTCTGCTTGTCCATTGGCTTGGGGGTGATAGGGGCTTGACTTCTGATGTCTGATATTATATTCCTTCATGAGCTCTATTATTAGATTGGAGGTGAATTGTGTACCCTGATCAGTAACAAGTTCTCTTGGCACGCCATATCTAGTAAAAATTTCTTCATACAGAAATTCAGCAACTTTATGATCTCTTGCATGCTTCATTGCTCTGACTTCAACCCATTTGGTCAGGTAATCTGTGCATACCAGTATGTATGATTTCCCATTAGATGGAGGATCTATTGGACCAATAAATTCCATGCCCCATTTATCAAATGGTGTTACCACCACCTGTGGGTTTAAGGGCATTTCATCTGATCTTGTTGGTCGACCCATTCTCTGGCATTTGTCACACTTTCTTGTATAACTTGCTGCATTTTTGTGAAGTGTAGGCCAATAGTATCCAATTGTTAAAATCTTCTATGCTGTTCATTTGGCTACAAAGTGCCCTCCACATGGTTCATTGTGACACATATGAAGAATGTCATATGTCTCATCTTCTCTTACACATCTTCTCATGACTTGGTCAGGTCCAGTGTAAAACAATATGCTATCAATCCAAGAGAAATGGAACCTTTTCTCCACAAGTAGATTCTTTTCCTTATAAGAGAAATGTGTGGGCATTTTATTAGCTGCTAGGTAGTTAGCTATATTTGCATACCATGGATTTTGGACAGCAATATGAAACAAATGTTCATCTGGAAATGTATCATCTATCAAAGTAGTATCTTCTTCAGCATGATGAAGTCTGGATAGATTATCAGCTACCACATTTGCTTTCCCTGGCTTGTCAATGATTGTTATGTCAAATTCTTGCAATAGAAGAAGCCATCTTGCTAACCTACCTGTTATGGTAGGTTTGTTCATGAGATACTTAATTACTGCATGGTCAATATGAACATAGATAGGATAACCAGTTACATAATGGCGGAATTTGTTCAAAGCATAAACTACTGCTAACAATTCTTTCTCAGTCACTATATAGTTTAACTCTGGTCCATGTAGACTCTTACTGATATAATAGATTACATTTTCAAGGTTTTTAGTCTTCTGTCCTAAGACAACACCTACAGCATAGTCTGAAGCATATGTATGGATGTGAAATGGCAATGTCCAGTCAGGACCCCTAAGTACTGGTGCAGTTGTCAAAAGTGACTTGAGCTACAGGAAGGACTCATCACATTCTTTTGTCCAAGAAAATTCAGCTTCTTTGGTAAGTAAGTTGTACAGAGGACTAGCTATTTGACTAAAGTTCTGGATAAACCTCCTATAATAACCAGCATGCCCTAGGAAAGATCTAACTTCTTTTTTCTTAGTAGGAATAGGGAGTGTGAGAATTACCTCTATCTTCGTAGGGTCTACCTGTATTCTAGCCTCAGAGATAAAATATCGCAACACCACTCCTTCCTACATCATTAGAAAGCACTTTTCACTATTGAGAGATAGGTTATGCTCCTCGCATCTGATCAATACTTTCTCAAAATTCTTCAGAGCTTCCTCAAATGTGACACCAAATGTTGTGAAGTCATCCATGTATATTTCCATGCAATCATGTGATATGTCAGCAAAGATGTTGATCACAACTCTCTGAAAGGTAGCAGGTGCTTTGCATAATCCAAATGGTAATACTGAATAGGCATATGTACGCCCCAAGGACATGTGAACATAGTCTTTTCTTGATCTTTGGGGGCAATTCTTATCTTATTGTAACCACTGTATCCATCCAGGAAGGAGAAATATTTTTTTCCAGCCAAATTATCCAAAACCTGGTCAATAAAAGGCAAAGCAAAGTGGTTTTTCTTTGTAGTGTTATTTAATTCTCTATAATCCACACATATCCACCACTTACCTCCTTTCTTAGGTACAATTACCAATGGTGATACCCACTTTCTATCAGAGATTAGGTAGATGAATCCAGCATCCAACAACTTCTGCAACTCTATTTTAACTATTTCTCTTAGTGCTGGATTTATTCTCCTCTGTGGTTGTCGAAGTGGAAAAATTCCATCATTGATGTAGATTATATGGGTGCAGAGTTTTGGGTTTAGTCCCTCCATATCTCCGTAATCCCATGCAAAGGATTTTTCATGCTGACTAAGGAGCTTTGTTAACAATGCCAAATGTGATTGGGACAGCTTGCTGTTTACATGGAGGCTTCGTCCCAAGGACAGTTCTACTATTGTTGTTAGCTTTTCCATTAACACTTCAGGTACCAGAATTCTAATTATTTCATTTTCCAGTAATTGATTAATCATTTCAGGGTTTGTTGGAGGCATACAATCCTCATAGGTACATAGCTATAAAATAGAACTTTCTGAAACATCCTTAGCCACAACACATTCATTAGTTAGAATGCTCTGTATCACATCATCTTCTTCTTGCATCTTTAGAAAATATTGCCTATGCAACATCATGAGTTGAGCTACTGAATTAAGCTCTTCCTCCTCTTCGTCTCCTAGGTCTGGCCAAATAGGTTCTCCTAGGTCTGGCTGGGGTTGGGCAGGAGGATATAGGGCTAGTTTCCTTATGGCTTGTCCATTTGAAATTTTCATACTGCCTAATCTGCAATTAATTTTGGCATCAGTAGTGGCTAACCAAGGTCTTCCCAAGATTACAGGATAGACAACAAAGTTTACTTTAGGTGATAGGATGAGAAAATCAGCAGGATACTCCCATGAATCTAAGGTTACTATCACATCTTCTATGATGCCCTCTGGAGTAATAGTTGAACTATCCGCAAGTTGTAACACTATGGCTATTGTTCTTAAGCATTCTATGCTTATCCTATGCATTGTATCTTTAGTCATAACATTTATGGCTGCTCCCAAATCAACTAGAGTATTTTTCACAGTCTGTCCATTTATTATCAGGTTGACTACTAGACTACCAGGATCTGAATACTTAGGTATTACCACCTTTCCTAACATGATATCTGCCAATTGGCCTACAACATGTATTGTCTGAGGGTCTTTCTTTTTCCACCCTGGCTTCTTAAGGCATGTTTCCTTAATATCCTTTCCATAAATAGGTATATCTTTGATAGCATGAAATAGTGGAATTTGAATATTCATATTTTTTAGCTGCTCAATAATATCAAATGTTTCTTCCTCCTAGGGTATAGGTTTTTCTTTATTTAACCTCTATGGAAAGGGTGGATTTGAAGTGTGGATAGTATTTCTATTGGGTATATTAGTAGGCTGGATGGTATTTGGCAATGTGGCTTCTAGAAGCAGTGCTGCAGGAGTGTCTACAACTTTTGTAATTATAGGATATTCAGGTGTGGGAAGGGTGGTACCGGACCTCAAATGAATATCAGCTATTTCTATAGAATAAGTAGGGCACTGCTGAGTGTCAGTAGTGTATGCTTGCTGCTGCTACTATTTATTGTTTGGATTTGGCTGTGGTTGAGTAGGCTATTGGGTAGGCTTTGGATTAGCATTAGTTGCTACAAGAGGTGGCATTATTGCAGGTGGTTGCATTGGAGGTGGTAATTGTGGACTGCCAAAATTTTGGTTAGGCCACTGTGGAGGCCCCCTCCATTGGTTAGTTTGTTTCCAGTTCCCTTGCGGTGGTTTCCATTGATTCTGCTGACTAGGCCACTGATTATTTTGCTGATTTATCCACTGATTATTTTATGGAATTTGCCATTGGTTATTCTGCTGGTTTGGCCATGGGTTATTCTGGTGGTTTGGCCATGGGTTATTCTACTAGTTTGGCCATTGGGGCTGAGAGTACTGAGAAGTGTTCTGATAATTTTGGTTTTTCCACTGATTATTATTAAAATTTGAAAATTGTAGAGGATCTTGTGGCATACCTTGTCATGAAGCCCATGGTCACCGTTGAGCGATGAAGAACACTTGATCATTGTCTCCTTCTATCTTCATGTAGTCAGTTGGCAAATGTTGGTTTTCCAGATTGGCTACCAGCTTACATCCACAATCTTTCTTCTGTTTGTGGTAGTGTGGACAGTACTTAGCCAATTGTGTTTCATCTTCTGCATGCTTCTTCTTAGCAGTCATTGTGTCAAGATGTGTAGCTACATCATTTATAATATCTTGCTTGAAATCTATGAGAAAATTGGATATCTCCAACTTTGAGACACCTGAACCAATCCCTTTTGTGACTATGGTCCAGTATCCTCTGCCTTTCTTCACAGTTGACCATGAGTAGTTTTGACAGATTTTCTTGAGGTCATCCCAAGAAGATTGGGATATGTCTCCACTAGCCATCAAATCTAATGCTTCCAGATAGTTGTCATTTACCCCTCTCAAAAATACTAGCTTCTATGAATCCTCTGCTAGTACATGCTGGGGATTCTTCTACATTGTGTACAAAAATTGTGAAACATAATCCTCCAATGTCTCATCTTCCTTTTGAGACATCCTAAAGATATCATCTCCTTTTGGGTCACTGCCTTTGCAATAGTCTTTATATTTCTGTAGAAATAACGTCTGCATCTCATCCTAGGTACCTATTGCATTGGCTCCTAAGTCCATGAACCATCATAATACTGACTCTTTCAGTGTTGTAGGAAACAACTTGAGCTTATGGGTATCAGTATTATAGTCAAAACTTTGACACAGTATGTCAAACTCAAACAAAAAAGTGTCAGGATCCTCAGTTATAAGACCATAAAACTTTAGAAGAGCAGCTATGGGTATATTCTTGAGATTAGCATTGTTTATAAGGCTTGGGAGAGGAAATGGAAAATTAGGATGTGCCATTACTGGAGTTATTTTATTGTGGGGTTGCTGCTGGAAAGGAGCATTGGCTACTGGATTGTTAACGTTAGGTGGATTTGGGCCAGAATTATCTAGAAAGCTGGTCAAGATTTCTGCAAAAGGTCAAAAGCCACTTATGTCAAATGGTTCTACTCTAGAGGAAGATGTTGTAGGAAAGTCAGGGTTTTCCTCCTCAAAGGGTAACTCAACTTCTTCAACTTCCTTGTTCAAATTAGCAGGCTCTGCTGGGAGAAATCTGCCATATTCATCTCATCGCCTTTCTCTTCGATGCATGCAATTGAATTCTTCATGCTTGTGAGGAAATTTTTAGAGATATAAATCTAAATACTAACCTAGGAATGAAAAAATGACTCAAATATGTTCCTAGCTTGACACCATCCCCGGCAGCGGCGCCAAAAATGAACCGCCTCACATTAGGTGTATAATAATCATGCTCAAGGCCTTTCTTAGGAATGGTTCATTCAATCTAAGGACTATTTTTCCCATTATGAGGTACATTTAACTTGTCAACCCAGGGACGTATACTTGAAATGGTCGGCATGGTATGTGCACTAAGTTCCTTAAGGAGTCATTCTGCTTATGCTGTAGGAAGGTAAAAATGCATAAAAGAAACCTACACTAGCACTGCAGGAAAAAAATACATTTATCTTCTTACTGGAATGAATGCTAGAAATTTCAATTTTATTGAAACCTAAGATTTAAACCTAAAACATCCATTATAACTATTCTTACAGATGTTGTAGGAACACTCACAAGTTGCGATGCTACAGGAAGAAATTGTAACTTCTATCTGAAATACTGGAAATACTTGGAAATGCTGGAAATCAAATCTATTCTATTCTAACCTATTCCACCTCCCAAGTGGGCCCCCTTGGTCAGTTTCTGCTAAACTATGAACATAGAATGTAAACCAAGAATTATTTCATTGCGTTTCAAAAACTCATTACATAAAAACAAGACATGGAACTTGAAATAGATTGCTGTGAAAATACAACAGTGTTCTTCCAAAACCTTTTTTTTCTTATTTCTCTCTCACTTCAACTATCGGTCCAATCCCTATATATAGAGGATCGAACATTATTTCAAAACAAAAAATAAAACCATCTTGCTGAAAACATGTCAGAGAAGAATATGGAAATACAACAGCCCACGTTGTGGGTAATGAAACTTAGATGACCAATTCAATGCACTAAGTACAGAGGGAATATAGGTGTGCTACACCCCCACATCCTAGAATAATGGCTCTATTGTAGCAGTCATGTTTTCCTGGTGCTGTAATGATCACTCCACCATAGCTAGTCTTCAACAGTCTTCTTTGAATGCTGTCGACCACTCTCTAGCCGCTTCTCTCCTGCCAAGTTAGTTATGACGCGGAAATATTCATACAACAAGCTTAATCAAATTAAATATCCAAATGTTAGAACATATATTCTGATGGTTTTATGAAATAATACATTATATGTATAATATTAGCAAAGTATGTCAAAAACATCTACCCATGGTTTAACAGTTTTATCTGGACTTTTATAACAAGTTTTGACTAGCTAGGCTCTCAAATGTTTTAACAAAAACCAGAACAAAGTATTAAAATTATAAAAAACAAAGGCAATAATTTAGCCTTATCAAGCATCATTTGGTTTTCAATTTTGATCACAAATAGTCCCACAAGTTTTCCTTTTGAAGAAAAAATTATTTTGTTCAATTCTTGCATATGTAATGTATATCTTGAAATACCTCACTATCTGAATATGCACATTATCTCCCATCCAGTTGTAAGAATGCATATCATTATCTTTCTATTTCTCTCTCATTCAAACATGTTAGTATCCAGAACATCATAGTAGTAATGTCTACTTGACTCTCTTTTTAATGACAATAATATTTAGAATTTCAGGCATGCATTTCTTAATTCTAATCCAATGCAATTGACCCTTCTACCTATGCATATTTCTTTGTAACAACATATGTGTTCCTTTATGGTATATGCACTATTTTTGATAATAGTGACATCCTTATGCACTCGGAATCCAACATAAGATTGATGTCTTTATGCACTAATTGATGTGCAACATTGAAATGTTGTTTAAACATTAGCATAATCTTTCATATGCATGATCCATTTGATAACATAACAACAAAGGACATTTTAATTTTGTTGATGAATAAAAAAAATCATCTTCCCAATAATATTACAGTTAACCCTAACTTTCACACTAATGCATAATAGCATTACCTCATTTGCAATTCATCTCTTTTTCTGCATCTCCTCATAGCATTAGATCATATTTTTTTTAATTTGATGCATCCACCTTTCATTGCACATGCATCTATCAACAGTATTGTTGTATTCTGCATCTTTGTATTAGTGACATTATCTTGTAACAACAAGCTAACATCTTATACGCACCTTTAGGAATTACATCTCCTTCATCTGCATCCTCTCATCCCTAAAAATTTTGAACTCTCAGCTTCCTTGTATTGCATGTAATGCATCTTGTGAGCTTCGAGCAAGGGCTCGTGACACTCACTAAATTTTCTCTTTTATATGCAAATAGTGAATTCATAAAACATGTTTTCTTTTATGCTTT
This sequence comes from Thuja plicata, assembly GCA_018584345.1. Taxonomy (NCBI): domain Eukaryota; kingdom Viridiplantae; phylum Streptophyta; class Pinopsida; order Cupressales; family Cupressaceae; genus Thuja; species Thuja plicata. The sequence goes on along the minus strand of MU227454.1, from coordinate 469,634 downwards.
TGAATATACTTTTTCTTGTCTTGCTTGCACACACCACCAAATCAATCTTTTAGGTTAGTGGACAGAATAAACCAATAAATGTTTGTGTGTGAGTGTCATGGAAAATGACATTTATGCATGAATGTTGGTTGCCTGGTTGTGTTTACTAACCTAACATGTTTGATGTTCCAAAAAATGTTTCTCAGCTACAAGAACTAAATCCGTTTAATTCAGATATTTGATTTACAAATAGTAACTCCTGAGTAATGTAGAATGATAACTATAAATAGTAAAAGGCTTACTGAAGTTATGTCTCTTTGATACTTTTATTATGTTGATGTAGATGCATACTTCAATTTTGTATTGATGTTATTGGTTGATGTCTAGTTCTGGAAGTTTGATTGATGTTGTTTTGGTTTCCAGTCATTTCTTAGATCCAATTTGGATCTAACTCTTTCTCTTTCTAGGATACAAGATACATGACCTTAGACCTAGAAGGAAGAACTAACCGAAGGACTTGGACAGAGACACAAAGACTTGACAAAGTTCAGACAACCTGCTACCAGAATGCAGAAGACCTCTTCAAGGTAATGCTTGGACTCATAAATCCTACATGCTTATATTTTACTTTCAAAATTGGATATCTTCTCTAATTTCTCAATATGAAAGATGTAACCTTGAATAAATGTTTTCCTAATACATTTAGTTTGAATGCACATTGTAATTATCACTTATGAATTTGCAAATTTGAGCATGATCAATACTTAGAGTACAATAATTTGATAATATGAATGCATTGCAATGTATTTCATCTTCATAAGATGAATAGTAATGTTGAAGAGGTGTACCTTTATAAAATATTTTGATGTTTATAGTTGTCATTTTTCATTGTATACTTCTTTTTCTGTATTTCAGTAATTCTACAACTTAGAACAACAACTATTCAATGCATAATTCAATGTAAAAGTAATGTCAATTTACAAATTTAGTATATAAATTAAATTGGTAACATTTTTTGGCGACCTCACAGGGGTGTTTGCCTGCTGAAAAAAATAAGACCAGTTGCCTTTTGCTTATCTTTTGGGTCAGAGTCTTCAACTTTTAGGAACAACTGAACCTTTTCAAACTGACCACAAAACTGCCAACCGAAAACTGAAACTAAACTAAAAATTGTGCAGACAACACTTGGAGAAAACAAACTATTACTGAACAACAATCTATACTTCATCATTTTTGTATAAACATATGTTTATGATGTGATACAGCATAACTTATCCATGTATCATGTGATGAGCATAATGTATGTGATGATGCTGTTGTTCAGAAACAAAAACAACTAAACTCAAAGACAGAATGAGCTTGAACAAAAACCTTTCTTGCATAATATATGTTTGGGTATGATGCTTATGACATGAGACAGTAGAATTTATCCATGTCTCATGTGATGGGTATGATGTTCATGCATATATCATGTGATTGATTTTGTTGTTTCTGTTCATTCTAACCTTCAAAACTACAAAGCAAACTATCTAAAAAACAACTTCTCTTCCCATCATGATTACATCATTGAGTTATAGATCATTTATAACCAGGAACCCCAATGAGTTCTTGATTATGCATGGTGTGTATTTTCTTGATTTGACCACTGTGAGAAAATTTTTTATCCCCAAAACTGCATGATAAAAATGCAACATTTTTTTTTGAAAAGAGATTCACAAGGGATTGGTGGTCAATGCCACTTTTAGGGTTTTGGGGGGTATCATGACTGGAGTCAACATCCCTCATACCATGGGATACTAGGATCAAAATTACTAAAACTACTACCACACTTTCTCCTAACGAGATGGATTTAACTCTAAGTCTAGATCTAGACCTAAGTTGATCTAGTTCATCATAACATTATGTTTACATTGATCAATACACTTTCCACATGTATTGACCATGTAAACATAACATTAACCCATTAACATTAGCCCACTGAAGCCATACATAACCTACCTTAGTCTTAACTCAATCTATATGCTTATTAATCCATGAAGATCCTAAGTTGATAGACTTAACTCAATATAATCATAACATTCTATAGTTCGCAAGGATTCATTTCTTTACTCTAATTCTCTAATTTAAATAATAATTAACATTTTATAATACATGAAATAAACTCCATCTTAAATCTCATTTCTCTAACTAAACTAAAAAAAATTAAGTAAATCCCACTAAGGTGTAAGATATAAATATTAAATTTAAAGGTAACCTTATAAAGTTAATTAATTAATATTTCTACTATGCCTAAGGAATGTAAAGAAGATTCTAAGTTTAAGACTTTACTTTAATAAATTGGTTTTAAATTTAAAAGATTTAATTTCTCTAACGATAAAATAATGATCTTTTAATATCTTGAAAATGTCCTTCGATAATAAATATTATCCCAAGTAGAATTAAACCTCAACTCAAAATAACATTTAAATATATAAATTTCTTAAAGTTAAGAACTAAATGAAATTAATATATTTAAATTACATCACTCACTAGGTAGTCATTTTAATCTAATTAAATTTATAAGACAATACCAGTAGTATCATTTAAATACATTCATCTATTTTAACTAAAGGAATGTTTTTATGTTTATTAAATCACTATTAAGTAACATTAAATATATATAAAATATGCATATAACTTCTAAATAGAAGTCTACTAAATTTAGAACTTATAAAATGACTAAGAGGTAAATGTCTTTAAATTTTAACTATATAAATAAATATAATGACCTTTTCAAATAATACCCACTAAGTGAAAGTACATAATATTAATTTTTTTTTAAAAGGTAAAAAGGTCATCTCCATTAGAGGATCCCTAACCCTAATTTGAAATTAAGGTTAGGGCTCTAATATATGAACCAAAAAAATAATTTATTTTCTTCCTTTCCTCTCAGACATCTACAAACCCTAGCTTTCTCTTTTATATTTTTCTTTGTGTTGTTGCAAGACAGACTAAGGAGGCGGCAACCATGGATATGGTTGGAGAATTGTGTATAATCACAAATATATATGAAAATATACATAGTGTGTATATTTACATATATATATATTTGTAAATATATATGTGAATGAAGCGGTGGCAGTGGAGGTTTTTTATTCCTTTTACTATGTTTTTATTTTACATAGTCGGCTGCACGTGAAACAGTAATGGGGGAGGCGGTTTATCTGAGGACTGAGGGGGTGGGGAGGTCACGCCTCCACCACCACCCATGGTGGCACAACCATCCACGACGTAAGCCATGGTGGCGGCGACCACCAAGGGTGGTGGGGAGTCATGGCTCACCCACCTCCCTCTCCTCTACAAAGCGGGAGTAGCCCGCGGGTGTGGGTTGGGCTACGGCTTAACCCCATCCTCTATTCTTTTTTTAAAAAAAAAATTATTATTATTTTTTTTAAGAAATTTTTTAATAACTTAAATATATAAGTTGTCTTTTTCTTTAAAATTTTTAGTTATGAAATATTGTTATTATTATCCTGTATTTTATTTTATTTTTTTATTATTGGTTAATGTTATATATATATATATATATATATATATATATATATATATATATATATATA
>MU227454.1:449996-460194 GCA_018584345.1 Thuja plicata | reverse complement strand
CCAACACCATGAGACAAGATATTTGGAAGGGGAAAGCAAAGAAAACCCCTTGTGACATTATGAATGAGGCATGAAAAGCCTAAGAAGAGAGAGAGAGAGAGAGAGAGAGAGAGAGAGAGAGCGAATTTCTCATACAAAAGTTGAGAAGAGGAAGAAACCTCATTAGTCAGGAGAGAAGAAGAGGCATCTCTTTAATAGAGATGTGAGAAAGGAGTTGCATGGTAACTCCCATATCTATGTATGCCACATTTCATAAATGTGTGAGGGCCAAGTGTGAGATTCCTCTTAAGGAGGAATAAACTAATTTACAAATTACAATAAATATTTGTCCTCACATATTCCACTAGAGGACGAAATAGAATGTAGTGGAAAGAAGACAAAGAAGTATATTAGGATACCTTGGCTTATATCCTAATATATTACAACAAAGATTAATAGTCTAACCTTGGTTTATAAATACACCAAGGAAAGATTACAAATTCTAACATATATATATATAATTTGTAGTATAAATAATAGATGCATAGATTTAGTATTATTTAAAAAAAAATAAAGATGTCTGTATGATGTAAGAATATTAAAACTTTCTGATTTATGATCTATATATGTAGCTACAATAGGTCTAAAGGCAAGAATTTAGTGTCCATTTACAGATTTCAAGTTAGAGATGAAAGGTGGAATATAAATATGTTTTATTTAATAGTAAACAGATAAAATAAAAAAATAAAAAAAAGTGTTGGTAATAAATCTGTTACATTTCAATCTTTAGATTAAAACTGAACATACTCAACTTAAGTTTCTATTCTAAATGAACTTTTAGAGTTAATACTAAATTAATATTTCTGTATTATTCTCATGGCTAAAATCAAATGTTTTAAATTTCCTTTTTAAGTATAAGCTAAATGTTAAACAAATTCAGCCTACTTGTGTTAATCTACTAATTCACCCTACCATTAAAATAGAAAATATCCCTAAAATTCAGTTAAGATGAACATAAATTTAAACATACTTAAATACCAATTAACTTAGAAATACACATTAGGAAAAGAAATTTTTTTTTTTTTTAAATCAATATTACAGTAGTACAGAAATGTGAAATGTATTTTCTGCACATATATTTCAATTCTGAAAAGTTTTCTTTCTACATAGTTTATAATAATAGTCCAGATTATCCAACAACTTAACATTCACTTACTACTAATAAACAATAAATTAATAATATTTTAGTACATAATTAATTATAACAAATTTATAGAATCTCAATTATACAAGACATCAGCCCTATGGCTTGGGTTTTAAATAATTTTACAAATGACATCTTATAACAAATTGATCTCTTCATTTCCAACTTTGAACAAAACTCCCTCCAAGTAAAAGAACAGCTACAAATATGCAACCAAAATATGGAATAACCCATGGGAGCTCACCTCCCAACCTAGGCCTCTATGAGGCCACCCCTAAGCTAGGGGAAACAAGAAGGGGCATGTGACATTTAAGCAAATAACACACACCAAAAAATAGCTCAAGAAAATAACACATAACTCCGATCCAAGTTTTCATGAACAATTGGGTCCAAAATGGACTCAATTTAGGGGTGAAGGTGGAAATATCCATTAAGGAGAATGCCAAGAAAGAACTTCCTCAATATGCACAAAAAAATATACACATGCCTTCCCAAGGCTAACTCTTCAACCAAGCTCCATACACAAAACCTTACCCTTATCACCCCATGAAAACAACAAAATAGCATTGGCAACATAGAGCCCATAACATCCATGACTTCCCTCTTCTTCCCAAGAAGAGACTCTCAACTAATATGGTTTCCCAACTATGCCTTTCACCCACAATTGACTATTTCCTCCCTCCCAAGGGAAGGAATTCAATTCACTCCCATGCACAATAACAACAAACAACAAATAAAGAACAAGAAAAAAAAATTCTCCTCCCAAAATAAAACATAATAGCCCAACCATAATTTGCACAAAAACATGAAGTATAATTGAAAGAAGTAAAAATTCAACAACATCTCTAAAAAACAAACATGATTGCAAGACATCCATACATAGACATAGGAGTACCAACCTTACCCCAAGCAAAAGGAAGATGTTGTTGGGATGACATATTTGTGATGCTAGTTCCTCTCTCCTTCACCCTTCCCAAATCAAGCAAAATCTCCCAAGCAAAATCAACAAGTATCCAAAATTTTGAGAGTGGGCAATCAACCCCAACTCTCCTCTCCCTTTCCCCTAAAAGGCTCTCTCTCTCTCCACCTCTTTCCTCCCAGCCAACTAGAGGCATGTGTCCTCCCTTCCAACATATGTCAACTTCATGCAAGGAGGAACTCCACTATCTTGGAGAACTCCCCTTACCCCAATTTTCGCCACTTTCCTAGAAGGGCAGTTAAGAAGGTCTAGAAAAGAGGTTTTGGCACTCAAAATGATGAAAAACAACCCCTAACCCATAATACTACATAAAAACTAGAAAATCTTAACTCAAACTACCTCAAAGGACTCAATTTAACCCTTCAAAAACCCCTCTTAAGTTTGCATTCTAATTTCAAGAGTTTTACTCATGACTTGGGTTATCAAGGAAAACTTTACCTCACAAGGCAACACTTCAACTAACCTAGGTTAAACTTCAACTTCAAAATCCACTTAGACATGCCATGTCACAACTCATGTGTCAATTGACACTACATAAGCACCACACATTTACAACATGGCTAGCCTAAAAAAGAAATAAATTTACAATCATACAATATCACATTTGTAACAAATTTAACATTTACAATTAGGTTATTTCCCTTTTAGGGCTAACCTTGGCTGCACATGGATATACAAAAATAAGCCCAATCTTGTTTCCCCATTTTTTTTTTGAAACCATGGTTATTCCTCCTGCACACTTGAACAGAGTATCAGTAGTCCAAGAGCAGAAAAAAAAACACATATTCATGATAATTAATTTATAGTATATTCTTTTAACCAAAGTTTATACATTTCTATACAGAACTAGGTTTAAACTTGAATGTTTATAAGAATGGAAACACTTATCTAACCTACCAATATGAAGCATTTACAGAATTAAAAACAAATCTCTCATTTACATTTCATAAGGTCATAATTCAATATCGAACAAAATGAAAATAGTTAAATCATGTCAACAAGGACTGAGAATCATATATGTAAATACATCTAAGAATCATCAAAATAGAGTCCTTGTATGATATCTATACTATAGAAGGTCCAAAATGAAATGTATCAAAACAATCGTATCATCCAGATAAATGTGATATAACAGTAGTAGTTTTGAACTAGATGGTTGGGGTAGGACCTCACATCCTCCCCCTCTAGGCATGAACTTCCCCCTAGAGTTCATCAAAAAGGTGGTGGTAATCCTGTCTCATGTATGTTGTATCCTCCCATGAGGTTGTGACCTCATCATAACAATCCCACTGGACCCTAACCTGGTCCAGCTCTCGCCGTCGCATGGCCAACATTCACCAAGCCAAAATGCGGATGGGATCCAGAGCCAACTGTCCATCTGACTCCACATATAAGGCATCTCAATCAATAACGTGAGACTCAACATAAATATATTTCCTCAATATAGATACATCAAAAACATCATGGATATGCGATAGGCTAGGTGGCAGCGCTAGAGGATAGGCAACTGGTCCTATCCTCTCCAAAATCTCAAAGGGTCCTACAAAATGGGGTGCGAACATAGAGCCCTTTCTAAAATAGATCAAAATCTTATGCGGACGCACTCTCAAAAATACCCTGTCTCCAACCATGTAGTCTCTATCAGACCTCTTTGCATCGACATATTTTTTCTTCCTATCTCGTGCCTCTCTAAGATGCTCTCATATCAAGAAAACCTACTGCTCCATGTCCCTTACCAACTCTAGCCCCACTGCAACCCTATCCTTAATTCTGTCCCAACTCAAAGGTGTCTAGCATGACCTCTCATATAAGGCCTGCTATGGAGGCATACCCAAAGATGTTTGATGCCCATTATTGTATGTAAAATATTCTAAGTGAAGGTACTCCTCCCATCTGGTCTGGTGATCCATAACATACATCCACAACATGCCCTCCAATACCTATTTTACTCTCTTAGTCTGCCCATCTATCTCTGGGTGATAGGTTGTACTAAGATTGAGCCTGGTGCCCAATGCTATCTATAATTCTCTCCAAAATGAGGAGGTAAAGAGAGAATCTCAGTCTGATATGTTCTTATGAGGTATGCCATGGAGTCTGACAATATCCCACAAGAACACCTGTGCTACCATAGGTGCTATGAAAGTGGTACGCATAGATGAGAAATGGGCCAATTTGGTTAACCTATCCACCATCACCATGATGGAATCATGACAGCGAGAAGACATAGGTAAACCAACAATGAAGTCCATGGAAATGGTGTCCCACTTCCACACCGGTATCTCGTGTGGCTGAAGAATTCCTCTTGGATGACTATGCTCTGCCTTAACTCTCTGACACTCTAAACATCTGGCCACAATATTAGCAATGTGCAACCTCATACCTGGCCAATGATAGAGTAGTCTCAAGTTTGCATGTAACTTCTTGAACCTGGGGTGTGCTGCATACGGTGCTCTATGTGCCTCAAGTATAATGAAGTCACGCAACCCATCGGGTGTAGGGATGTATATTTGGCCCCTATGGCGGAGTAGTCCATTAGATTCTAGGGAGAATCCATCAAATTTCCCCTTAAGGGGTCCCTAGTCACAATCCAACCGAACATACTCTAAATATAACTCATCCTTAAGAAAATGCTGAAGTATGCAATCTCTCAAATTTGTACAAGTAGTCAAGGAGGAGAGTGTATGTCGCCTCCTACTCAATGCATCTACTACAACGTTTTCCTTTCCTTTGATGTGGTGGACATAAAAATCATACTCATAAAGGAACTCCATCCACCTCCTCTATCAGTTATTAAGGTTAGGCTAGGTGAATATGTACTAGAGGCTCTGGTGATCAGAATGGAGCTCAAAATGATGTCCCAAAAGAAAGTGATGCCACCTCACTAAAGCATGAATCACTGCTTCTAGTTCTAGGTCATGTGTAGGATAATTAAGCTCGTGAGTCTTGAGTTTCCTTGACTCATAGGCAATGGATCATCCATCGTACATAAGGAGTACTCCAAGTCCATCCAAGGATGCATCTATGCACACCATAAAGTCTATTGAAGGATCTGACACTACCATGATAGGTTCTCTAGTAAGGGCTCCCTTGAGCTCCTGAAATGCCCTCTTGCATTTCTCTATCCACTCAAACCTCTTTCCCTTTCTCTGAAGGGATGTGATAGGGTGTTCCATTCTGGAGAAGCCTCCAACAAAACATCTATAGTAACCTACTAACCCCATGAAGCTCCTAACCTATGACACAGTGGTAGGTGCTAGCTAATCCATGAAAGATCTAATCTTTGATGGATTGACTGTGATACCATCTCCCGATATAACTTGACCAAGGTAGTGGACCTCTGACCTAAAGAAGGCACACTTTGACAAACTGCTATACAACTAATTATCTCTCAGGAACTGCAAAACTGGTCTCAAGTGGTCCTTATGCTCCTCCTCATTACGAGAGTATATCAATATGTCATCCAAGAATGCAATAACAAATCTATCCAAGAACGTACGAAATATTCCATTCATAAGACTCATAAATACCATTGGAGAATTTGTGAGGTCAAAAGGAACCATGGTAAACTCATAGTGTTTGTATCTCACGCAGAATGATTTCTTGTGGATATCACTCTCCACAATCCTCAATTGATGGTATCTGGATTTTAGATCAATCTTTGAGAATACTTGGGAACCCTGAAGCTGATCAAATAAATCATTGATCCTAGGGAGTGGATACTGGTTCTTGATGGTTACTTTATTTATCTGATAGTAATCCATGTACAGTCTAAGTGATCCATCCTTCTTCTTAACAAAGATGATGGGTGCTCCCCATGGTGAAACACTACAGAAAATGTGCCCTTTCTCCAAGAGCTCCTCGAATTGAACCTTGAGCTCATATAGCTCATGAGTAGTCATCTTGTACAGGGATCTAGATATGGGCACAACTCCTGGCACAAGGTCTATATGGAAGTAAACTTCCCTAGGTGGAGGTATACCAGGTGCCTCTAAGGGAAAGACATCCGCAAATTCTTGTAATATAGGGAAGTCATCAAGAGAGGTTCCCTTCTCCTCCTCCTCCTCCTCTCTGTCTCTGATGGTAATAGCAAATAATTGACATCCCTTGCGCATGCAATGCTTAAGCTACATGGCTAAGATCACACGAAGGGATATGGGTCTTTGGACCCCTAAAATAACCATGGGTGAACCTAAGCCATCTACACATTAAATCCTCTTTTGTCTATAGTCCACCTTGGTGCTGTGGGTGCAAAGCCAATCCATGCCAATGACTACATTATAAGAACTCAGAGGGGTGATACATAAATAAATCATGGAGGTCATGTATCCTATCTGTAACTGACAGTCTCTAACTATAGAATCAACTGATACCCTAGCACTAGATGCTAACTCTACTTCCCATTTTACCTCCTATCTAGCTGCCACTAGCCCACATCGCTCCACTACAAATGGGGAAATAAAAGAATCAGTAGCTCCTAAATCAAAAAGGATAGTGATGGTACTACCTCGAATCGTACCTATTGCCTTGATCACTGTGGCCTGATGCTTGGCCTGACGGTTATCAACCACTACAAAGACTCTGTGGGACATACCCAGGTCCCCAACCATGGCCTCAGATGCTACTGGATGAGAACTACCAGCCTAGGGACAATCCGTAGCAAAGTGCCCTACGACTCCACATGTGAAACAAGGCCCTCGGGACTATATCTATATGCCCTATGATCTGGTGTGCTACAATCCCCTGTCCTACTAGAACCACTGAAACCACCTCGAGAGGTCTATTGAGTCCTCGTTGGAGGTGTGAATGGTGCTTATGACCTCTAATATCGCCTAGGCCCCTATGCCTGCCACTACTTGGGCTTAAAGCCCTGCTATCCTTATGTCGGTCTAGTCCTCTGACTCTATTGAGTCTACTATGGTGGAGGCTGTGGGGATCTAAAGGTCCCTGATGAGTGCCTCTGATTCCCATTCTGAGGGGTCTCTGATATCTTGTACTCTGAGGTGTGGAATTTCAGTTCTGCAAATGATCCTAAGTATTGTGTCCTTTTCCCTGCACCTCCTCTACTATCAAGGCCTTCTCTACGGCCTCTCATAGATCCACTGGTGCTGCCATCCGTACAAGTCTAGAAACAGATGCATTCAACCCCTTCACAAAGTAGTTGACATAGAGCTTCTCATCCTTCATGTACTCTACATGAGGTAGGAGATCGAGGAACCTGCTCTCATACTGAGAAATAGATAAACCCCTCAGCTGCAGATCATGCAACTCATCTATATGGCGCTTCTTGTAATGCTCTGAGAGGTAATAGTCTCTGAATCTCTCCAAAAAATATTCCTAGGTGAGGGTGTCAATAACCAAGTTACTCTTGTACACTTCCTGGTGCTACCAAATTGATGAACCTCCTCTCAACAAGAGGATGGCCAATCAAGCTATCACATTGCTCTTGCATGTGCGCAACCCAAAGCATCTCTCTAAGCTTAGTAACCATGCCTCAACCTCAATCCCGTCAATGGCTCCTAAAAAGGGTGGCGGTTTGAGGTAGATTAAATCCTTAACCTAGTCCCCCACATCTTGGGGTGCTCCTCTACCTGTCTGTGGTACAACCCCTGGGAGTGGTCCTGCCATGTGAGCAGACTCCCCATCTTTCTCTTCTTGTTCCTCATCCCGTCGAGGAGGAGGGCTCCTAAGATGCTCCTAAGCTTCTCCCCCTAACTATGCTACTTGGTTTCCAAGTGGTAACCTATCCATAAGAATCCTTGCTAGATTCTGGAGGGCATTAAGTACCTCCTGATTTGGATTCGGGGGTAGAACAGTTGGAGGTTCCTGCTCTCCATCAACATCCTCCCTAGCACCCTCTACTTCTCACTTATCACGAGCTGGTGCCACACATGTATGACCCTGACCCCTCCCACATTGACGAGTCTGCCAAGTGATGGGAGGCATCCTACAAGTTAAAGAAAAGTTTAATGGTTATTAAAGGATAACGCAATGGGTCTAAGGTTCCAAGGTTGAAACATGGCTCTGATACCAAAATTTCATGCCCAAAACTGCATGATAAAAATGCAACAATTTTTTTTTGAAAAGAGATTCACGAGGGGTTGGTGGTCAATGCCGCTGTTAGGGTTTTGGGGGGTATCATGACTGGAGTCAATGTCCCTCATACCCTGGGATACTAGGATCAAAAGTACTAAACAACTTCTATGTTTTCTACGGTTAAATTAAAACTATTACTACACTTTCTCCTAACGAGATGGATTTAACTCTAAGTCCAGATCTAGACCTAATCATAACATTATGTTTACATTGATTAATACACTAGCCACATGTATTGACCATGTAAACATAGCATTAAACCATTAACATTAGCCCACTGAAGCCATGCATAACCTACCTTAGTCTTAACTCAATCTATATGCTTATTAATCTATGAATATCCTAAGTTGATAGACTTAAATCAATATAATCATAACATTTTATAGTTCGCAAGGAGTCATTTCTTTACTCTAAGTCTCTAATTTAAATAATAATTAACATGTTATAATACGCGAAATAAACCCCATCTTAAATCTCATTTCTCTAGTTAAACTTAAAAAATTAAGTAAATCCCACTAAGGTATAAGATATAAATATTAAACTTAAAGGTAACCTTATAAAGTTAATTAATTAATATTTCTACTATGCCTAAGGAATCTAAAGAAGATTCTTAGTTTAAGACTTTACTTTAATAAATTGGTTTTAAATTTAAAAGATTTAATTTCTCTAACGATAAAATAATGATATTTTAATATCTTAAAAATGTCTTTCGATAATAAATATTATCCCAAGTAGAATTAAACCTCAACTCAAAATAACATTTAAATATATAAATTTCTTAAAGTGAAGAACTAAATAAAATTAATATATTTAAATTACATCACTGACTAGGTAGTCATTTTAATCTAATTAAACTTATAAGACAATTCCAGTAGTATCATTTAAATACATTCATCTATTTTAACTAAAAAAATGTTTTTATGTTTATTAAAAATCACTATTAAGTAACATTAAATATATCAAAAATATGCATATAACTTCTAAATAAAAGTCTACTAAATTTAAAACTTATAAATGACTAAGAGGTAAATGTCTTTAAATTTTAACTATATAAATAAATATAATGACCTTTTCAAAGAATACCCACTAAGTGAAAGTACATAATATTAATTTCTATTTTAAAAACGTAAAAAGGTCATTTCCATTAGAGGATCCCTAACCCTAATTCAAAATTAGGGTTAAGGCTCTAATATATGAACCAAAAAAAGTTTTATTTTCTTCCTTTCCTCCCAAACATCTACAAACCCAAGCTTTCTCTTCTATATTTTTCTTTGTGTTGTTGCAGGACGGACTGAGGAGGTGGCAGCCATGGATATGGTTGGAGAATTGTATACTCACAAATATATATATGCAAATATACATAGTGTATATATATATATATATATATGTGTGTGTGTGTATGTGTGTGTGTGTGTGTGAAAGAAGTGGTGGCAGTGGAGGTTTTTATTCCTTTTACTATGTTTTTATTTTACACAGTCGGCTGCATGTGAAACAGTAATGGGGGAGGCGGTTTATCTGAGGAATGAGGGGGTGGGGAGGTTGCGACCTCCACCACCACCTGTGGTGGCGCATCCACCCATGGCGTAAGCCGTGGTTGCAGCGACCACCATGGGTGGTGGGGAGCCGCGGCTCACCCACCTCCCTCTCCTCTGCAAAGCGGGAGTAGTCCGCGGGTGCGAGTTGGGCTGCAGCCTAACCCCACCCTCTATTCTTTTTTATTTTTATTTTTATTTATTTATTATTATTTTTTAAAGAAAGTTTGTAATAACTTAAATTTATAAGCTGTCTTTTCTTTAATATTTTTAGTTATGAAATTTTATTATTATCCTCTATTTTTTATATTTTATTTTATTACTAGTTAATGTTATATATATAACCAGTTTTATATATATTTTAAGGATGTACAATATATATGTAAATATAAACCTTATATATATATATAT
>MU227454.1:375999-444225 GCA_018584345.1 Thuja plicata | reverse complement strand
GTAACCTTATAAGTAATTAATTTAATATATCTTTTCCCCCTTATTTCTTCCTTTTTAGCCTTCGGGGAAAATAAAGGCTAAAATAAAATAAGTAACTGGTGCCAGTCAAAAAGGGGACATTACAGCAAGTACATGCTTTTCAACAAATGAATAATGTAGCTCATATTCTTTAAGTCCTTGACTGAAAAAAGTTGTTGGTTGTTCAAAACCTATGTCATTCTTCTGATCTAACATGGAAACAATACTATCAACATTCTCATATGCATACAAAATTAAATCCTTTGAAATATCAGGATTTAACAAGGTAGGGGCAATAGATAATGTTTCCTTAATCATTTCAAAGCCAAGTTTTCCTTCTTTGGTTCATTTGAAAAAAATATTTTTCTTGAGCATGGTTGTTAATGGAATTAGTAATTCAACAATGTCTGGGATGAATCTTCTTACAAAGTTGATTCTTCCTAAGAAACTTTGAAGACCCTTTTTGTGAAGAGGAAGTGGTAAGGAAAGGATAGTACTTACTCTTCTAGGTTCAATAGTGATACCCTCTTTTGAAATAATAAATCTAAACAATTTACCTTCATGGACATCAAATATACTTTTCTTGGGATTTAAAGAAATACCATATTCTCTAGATCTCTCAAAGATAATTCTTAAATTCTAAAAGTGATCTGATGCATATTTTGAGAAAATAGTAATATCATCCAAATAAACAAGTACAAACCTGTACATCAAATTTATGAAGTCCTTGTCTATATCCTTCTGAAAGGTTGCACCTGCCTTAGATAAGCCAAATGACATCTTTTGATAAGCCATAGTTCCCCATTTGGTTATAAATGTTGTTTTGAATATGTCCTCTTCCTTTACCAAAATCTGGTTGTAACCAGAGAAACCATCAAGCAATGAAAAATGTTTTGAACCTAAAACAACATGCAAGATTTGTTCCATTGAAGGCAAAGGATGTCTGTCCTTTAATGAAGCTCTGTTCAAGTCACAGAAATCAACACACAATCTAATTTCTCCATTCTTTTCCCTAATAGGAACCAGATTGGATACCCATGAAGTATGTTTGATTGAGAAAATTATATTGCTCTTAATTAGTTTATTCAATTCTTTAATCATGAGAGGCTCTAGTTTAGGATTTATTGGCCTCTATTTTTGCCTAACTGGTTTGTCTCCTGGTTCTAATTCAATTATATGCTGAGAAATACTAGGATCAAATATTTTCAAATCTAAATAACTCCAAGCAATAATATCATGAAATTCATTGCATAATTTGACAAAGGTTTGATGTTCTTCAGGTGTACATACCTTTCCAAGTTTCAAAACTTTATCCTTGGCAACTGATACTTCTTCATAATGTTCCTATTTGATCTGCAAGATGGATTTATCCTTTTTAAATTGATCATTGGTACCAAACATAGATTCTAAGGTCACAAGACCTTTGGGTATCTTTTTTGTCCTTAACTGAATGATCTGGTCTTCATATTGCTCCTATAATTTTTTCGGGTTTTGCTGTGCAAACTCAACCTCTTCTTTCAAAAAATTAACAATATGTTGTTCAGATTCAAAAAATTGCCAACACTTAGCATTATTAGGGACAGTAGGTCTACCAATTACTTTTACATAATTTAGCCCTTTACTATTGTTGATCTCAGTTGGGATATCATATTGGGCTCCAACAGCAGCAATCCTATCAACATGTTTGTTTTGATTTCTAGGAATAGATTGAAAATTAAAAGCCTCAAAGCCTTCAATTAAATCCCATAAAACATGCTTATAACTTTTTAATAAATCATTCTTAGTTGCATAGATATTCCTAACTTGATTCACAATCAGTTCTAAATCACCAAAAACTTGCAAACAACTAATACCTCTCTTAATGGCCCACTTTAATCCATTTACGAGGGATTCATATTTAGTAACATTATGGGTACAACAAAAGGTGAATCTAAAAGAAGCGTAATGCCTCTCATTTGCTGGTGAAACCAGCATACAACCTCCTCCTGCACCTTGTTGTGTGAACCATCAAAAAATAGCTTCCAAAAAATGTTAGATTGTTGTTCAAGATCTAAATCTACACTCTTTACCATAGCTGGTATAAAATCAAATACCTCATGGATAACATAGTTACCCAAACTTGTTTCTTCAATTTGTTGATCTAAAATTCTAATATTTTGAGTTTCCCAAACATCTAACAACACATCAGAAAATTTACTTATTTGTGTTTGAGCTTCAAAAACATTAGATATTTCCTCTTGATTAAATAATACAATTTTTGATTCATTTCCAGCACTAGCAACATACAGTTCAACACATAATTTTTCAATGGGTTCTGAGGGAATAGTAACTTTAGTACTATACTTGGTGGTGAAAAGCATGTGAGTCTAGTCTGCAGATAAATAACCTCCTATCTTAGGAGTAAATTCTCATGAAAAACATATAGAGAAGTTAGGAGGCAAATCAATAATCTATGTACATCCATAGGTACTAAAAAACTAGGACAAGCATGCAGTGTCAAATCTAGATTCTTTATAACTCCCACATTTGCCACTGTTGTCCCATCTAACTAAACTACCCCTCTTTCAAGTGGCTCATACTTCAGGCGTAGCTGGTCTACAATTTTCTTTGGCATAACTGAGCTAGTAGCACTAGAAGCAATCATGCAATTGTGAAATAAGTGTTTTCCTATAAAGACAGTGACATAAAATGGAGGAGGTTTGATCAACTTAGATGATTGTTGGGATGTGCTAGTACTTGCAGCTACTAAAACCTTAGGTATTTTTTGAGACAAAACTTCATCAGATAATGTAAGTGCTTGTAATGCCTCTTGTAACATGTCCTTTCGGCTTGGAAGAGCAAGAACATCCCACATGGACAAGGAAACATTTGTCTTCTTCAAATGATCAACAATATTGAAGGTCTGGATACTAACCTTTTGGTGTTGCTTTAAAACAACAGGCTCATTTTCTATTTGTAATGGTTGTTTTGCTCCTTTTTGAGCTTGTTCATGC
Source organism: Thuja plicata (assembly GCA_018584345.1). Taxonomy (NCBI): domain Eukaryota; kingdom Viridiplantae; phylum Streptophyta; class Pinopsida; order Cupressales; family Cupressaceae; genus Thuja; species Thuja plicata. The sequence continues at coordinate 441,214 of MU227454.1, read as the reverse complement.
TGCTTGGATTTATTTGTCTACTATTGTACTATAAAAATAGGCTGTTGTACCTTATCATTTTGTTGTCGATCATTTCCAACCTTGATTTTTGACCTTGTTCCTACTACTATAGGTCTCCATACTTGATTTGGGTCAACATTTGCTGCTAAAATAGCATCATCGTCATTAAAATTGACCAAAGAAACACCAGGGTTACCTTATGTTTTTGTTTGATCATATTGTACCTCTGTTTGGCTATTAACCAGTTGTCCATTCAGAACATCCTGCCTTCTAGCCTTGAGTGCGTGAGGACAATCCAACCAGAAATGAGCATTATTGCATGTGTTACACCATTCTATCTCTTGTACATAATTATTTTGAGGGACCACTACCATCTCCTGGGATGTACTAGGAGTTGCATAATTATATGCTTGACCAGCTCTTTGACCATAATTCATTTTCTACCCTTAAGCTTTCCTTGACTGATTTGAACTAGAAGATTGATTTGATGGTTTATTCTGCTGATAAGAAGCTTGTGGAGGCCTATTGTATTGACCTTGTTTCCTTTTCAGTTTCATTATCTCATTGCCATAATTCTGTAAGGTTCTCAAAATGTTGCCATTTGTGTCTTTTAGCTCCAGGGTCCTCTCTTTTATCTCCCTAATAGGAGCTGAAGCAACATGTTCTTCTACTACAACCTGCATATTGAGTGCTAGAAATGGAGGAACAACAATAATAGGTGGTATAATGACTGGTACAAATGGTTGTAATTATGCATGATAAGGCATTGGAGGCATTGGAGGTAACTTTTCAGCTTGTGTCAAGCTATTTTAATCTCTAACAACAAAATCATAAGCATTAGGTAAAGTATACCCTCCCATAAAATGTATCATAAGTGCAATGTCAATGTTAAAAGCCTTTAAATAAAATAGAAATGCATAGTCATTGGAAGGTTTAACAGATCTTGGAATTCTGTCCCAAGTTTGTTGAAAATAAAAATTGAAATCAGAAATATGCTCATTAACACTTCTCTTAATAGTAGTCAACTTCTCAACCAATGATAAATTATTTGACCTATCCTCAATTTACTGATCAAAACAGTCCCTAACTCATCCCATGTAGCAATAGAGTTAACTAGCAAACTTCTAAACCAGATCAATATCGCTAATAGTTTTAATGCTACATCACCATGAGTAACTTGATGTAATCCATAAAGAGTAGCAATATCTTTAATATGCTCTATTTCTAAAATATGATTCTCACCATTGAAATACAAAAAAACTTTTAGTGCTTCTGGTGGAATTTCATGATGGACAACAATTTGTAATGGGTTGCCCACATCGAAGGCCACAAATGGGAGATTTCTAGCCATATGTACTGGTGGTACTTGTTGCTAAACTATAGGTGGTACAATAGATTTGTTAGACTGAGTTACCTTCTTTTGGTATGTTTTTAATCCTGGGGTAGCAGTACCACTTGTGGATGCTACAACAGTGAACTGATCCTTTGCCAATTCTTCAAAAATGAGTAATTTTGATCGAGAATTGTCAATAACACTTAAATCTTTAGGAAAACTGAATTCTTCAATAATTACCTCATGACCCTCCTAGATTGCAGCTTGATTCTCAAAGATAGGATTTTCAAATAGTGAGAAATTAGACCCCCTGAGAAATGATCTTTCTCCTGCAGCTTGAGATTCTCTATCTCTTCTTGTTGATCTTCTACCTCTTCTACTAGGTTGTAACTCTTGATAAATGAATCCTTCGCTATTTTCTCTTGTAGGAGTTCTTCTCATTAAAATAAGTCTGCAACTAAATTTGCAATAAAACCTTCAAAATAGAGTCACCAAGTGCTGGAAAAATACACTCAAAAAGGTTGAAATACTGTTATTCACACCAAAAAAGCAATAAGAAATAATATCTTGCAAGAACTGTGTTGCAGTTCGGGTCCCACCGGGCGTGCCAAAAACTATTGTCAATCAGGATTGCACCTCTAGCTTGATGTAAAATCTAGCTATCTTGTTAAAACATGGAAAGGTTCTCTTGGATGGGGAAAGAGAACAAATCTCCAGATTCAAGGCCAATTCCTATATGATTTGGAATATCACGTATAACTAATTTTTCTTGTTTTGGGAAAAAGGGAGAAAGAATAAATGAAATTGAATAAACTAATTAAAAGGGTGATACACCGAATGGATTCAAACTTCTCAGAATTTCAAACTAACATCTATAGGACAAACACTAATGATTTTCTGCAATCACACTCACTATTCAATGCATAGGCTGACTTCAATTTTACCACTAGGGTCTGTACCACTAATAATAACAATTCTTCCAACAAACATGTAGATTCTACAAAAGGTTTGCACTCCACAACCTAGAGTAGGAATTTGGAAAATTTCACTAATTTATACTATAAAATACTTTACACTTAAATGTAGAAAACTTGAAAGGATTGATAGCAAAACTCAAAAAGATGTATGAGAAATAGGGCAAGCTTTATTCTTCTCAAAATTTGTGAAATAGTTACATGAGAAAATACAAAAATGCCAAGGAACACATGCATTCACTTGAGCATAATCTGTATCGAACATGAACAAATGGCTGTAAAAATGTAAAAAAAAAATTGCAAAAGGAACAAAATGCTCACTAATGCAACTTTTCTCCTAAATTCTGAGCCCCTAATACTAAATAAGAGGTTTAGTTATATAGCTCTCCAAGCCCATTTCAAAAATCTAGATCCCCTCTAAAAGGGTCCTAAGAATTAGTTGGAAACCCTAAATTTAAGGCATAAATCATGCCCTAACTATAGCCCCTAGTGTTGGTATATTCAAAATACACATTTTTATAATATTACCAACACATTAAATATTACATCAAAAACTAGCAAATATAACCTAAAATGTAACCCAAAACACCTAAACCCTAACTCCATCACATGTAACCTTAACTCATAGAATATATGAAGATCATGCTAAACTCGATACCCTATTACTAAGGTCAACATGACCAATTGATGCAAAAAATATCCATCAGTGAGCTGTCAAGGTACTTGGAGAGGTTGGCGTGGCATTTGGTGAGGTCTTCGTGCACTGTAGTTAATAGGGCATTAACTCCCTCTATCAACGGACTTGAAATTTTGCCAAAACTTGGCATATGCATTGTTTTGCATCTCATTTGGCATTCTTTCTTGGGATAGAAGTTGGGGTTTTCAGCTTCTGGCACCGCCATACTTGTGGTTATGGCATTGTTTATGCTTCTTTATTGTTTATCTACATTTGGAGTTCTTGTTGCTATCTAGGAGTTTTCATCTATAGCATACTGGAGTTTTACCTTCTTCTTTGGCATCTGCAGGCTATGAATGTGCATTCATTTTTTAGCATGCAGCTTTGTGTTTGAACTAGAAATAGTTATAAAAATGAAGAACTTGGGCTCTTTGCTGGAGTTTCATCAATGTTGTTGTTATTCTTAACAAGAGCTCATGCTCTTTATTGTTCATGTCACTGGAGTCTTCACATGTCATAGTAAATGGCACTCTTTATGCATATCTCTGTTGAACTTGGCCTCTAGTAGTTAAACTTGGGCTCTCCACCATGGGCTCTACCAACTTGAGTCTTATGAATGTGTTGTTTCTAAAACATGAGCTCAGGCTCCAAACAAAAATGGGTTGTAGTGTGAAAATGAACTCGGGCTCCATCAGTTGAACTTGAGCTTAACAGAACTTGACCTCTATGCATGCTTGACCTATAACTCATAGATAAGTTGTTCTCTAACTTTTCCTTTGTTTAACAGGCTATTGTAATCAATTTTAGGGCTTATCTTGATCTGGGTATTCATTTTTCTTTTCAAATAATTCTTTGTTTTATCTTCATCTTCTGTTGACTCCACCATTAATGTTGTAAATGATTTCTTTATGTCTTCCACTAAAAAAATGATAAAATCTGTCTATCTTTATTTTTCTGGACTCGAGCTTTTGTTGGACTAAAAGTGTGAGCCCATGATGTGTTTTGATAAATCGGTACTTATCATTGAAATACATGCCCATTGTTTGTTGTAATATAGAGATGAACTTAAGCTATTTTTCGGCTCCATTCTGACTAAACAATGGATTCTTCTTTGAGATCAACCTCCACTACATCCATATAGATATTATGTTTTGAATGTTTCCTTGTTTTGTTGGAACCGTGCCACTCCTTATGCATGACGTCGATACTGTATTTGCTGGATGTCTGTATTTTTGTTATATAATGTTTTCTTTGCCTTGTAAGAATACTGACAAGTGAAATCCATCTGTTCTTGTGGCTCCAGTGAATACATACATACATACATGCATACATACATACATACATATATACATACATACATACATACATACATACAGAGTTTGAACATTTAAAATGCATAATTACTTTAATTACAAGCAATGTTATTTCACTTCCACATTGATTTGTACACTGTTATCGATTATGCATATTGTTTTTATAACAACACTGCTATTTGGGTTTACCACATATGCATAAGCACTGTCACTGAACATACATCATAACAACATTTTTATTTACCTTCGTCTCTTGCATATGACACTATTATTTGATGAATATATGTTCATTTTCATGTGAACATGCAAAAAAAAAAAAAGGACTGTTGTTTGTTTTTTCACATTTCTGCATAATTTTTATGTGTCATTACAACATGTCTCAAACAATATTAAGAAACAACACTATTTACTTGAACATGCAAAATAGCTTTGTTATTTTATTTCCATCCTTGAGTAGGTACTATTATTTTCATCTCTGAATATGCATTTGATAATAACAACATGATATTGTTATTTTCTTTTCATTTATGCATAACACTAGACTCTAACATGAATAACAACATTACCCCTTACTATTTTCTTTTCATTCTAGAATATGTCATTTGACTTATCATATGTGCATAACCTTTGCATTTGTTATTTGCTCATGTAGAATACAACATCAAATAATGTCACTGCTTACTTGAATATGCTCTTGGAATAAAGCATTTATCTTTTAAATATGTAGAATAACACTGTCATTTTGCTTGAATATTGCTTTAAAAAATGCATTGAAAATGTATAATAACAACATCATTTGGTTGTCAATCTTGATCACTAACAGTCCCACAAGTTTTCCTTTTGAAGAAAACATTGTTTTGTTTAGTTCTTGCATACGTAATATATATCTTGAAATACCTCACTATCTGAATATGCACATTATCTCCCATCCAGTTGTAAGAATGCATATCATTGTGTTTATGTTTCTCTCTCATTCAAACATGTTAGTATCCATAACAACATAGTAGCAATGTCTACTTGAATCTCTTTTTAAAGACAACATTATTTATAATTTTAGACATGCATTTCTTAATTCTAATCCAATGCAATTGACTCTTCTACCTATGCATATTTCTTTCTAACAACATATGTGTTGCTTTCTAGTATATGCACTATTTTTGATAATAGTGACATCCTCATGCACTTGGAATCCAACATAAGATTGATGTCTTTATGCACTACTTGATGTGCAACACTAAAATGTTGTTTAAACATTATCATAATCTTTCATATGCATGATCCATTTGATAACATAACAGAAAAGGACATTTTACTTTTGTTGATGAATAGCAATAGTCATCTTTCCACCAGTATTATAGTTAACCCTAACTTGCACAATAATGCATAATAGTGTTACCTCATTTGCAATTCATCTTTTTTTTCTGCATCTCTTCATAGCATTAGATCATTTTTTTTTTTAATTTGATGCATCCACCTTTCATTTCACGTGCATCTACCAACAGTATTGTAGTATTCTACATCTTTGTATCAGTGACATTATCTTGTAATAGCAAGCTAACATCTTATACCCACCTTTAGGAACTACATTTCCTTCATCTTCATCCTCTTATCCATGAACCTTTTGAACTCTTAGCTTCCTTTTATTTCATGTAATGCATCTTGTGAGTTTTGAGCATGGTCTTTTGACACTCACTATATTTTATCTTTTATCTGCAAACAATGAATTCATAAAACATGTTTTCTTTTATGCTTTTGAATATACTTTTTCTTGCCTTGCTTTCACACACCACCAAATCAATCTATTAGGTTAGTGGACAAAATGAACCAATCAATGTTTGTGTGTGAGTGTCATGTGAAATGACATTTATGCATGAATGTTGGTTGGTTGTTTGTATTTACTAACCTAACATGTTTGATGTTACGGAAAAGGTTTCTCAGCTACAAGAACTAAATACCTTTAATTCAGATATTTGATTTACAAACAACAACTCATGAGTAATGTAGAATGATAACTATAAATAGTAAAAGGCTTCATGAAGCTATGTACCTTTGATACTTTTATTCTACTGATGTAGATGCATACTTCGTTGTTGTATTGATGTTATTAGTTGATCTCCAGTTCTAAAAGTTTGATTAATGTTGTTTTGGTTTCCATGCATTGCTTAGATCCAATTTGGATCTAACTCTTTCTCTTTCTATGGTATAGGACCTTAGAATTAGAAGGCAGAACCAACCGAAGGACTTGGATAGAGACACAAAGACTTGACAAAGTTCAGACAACCAGCTACTAGAATCTAGAAAACCTCTTCAAGGCAATGCTTGGAACCCTAAACCCTATATGCTTCTATATTACTTTTAGAATCAGATATCTTCTCTAAGTTCTCAATATGAAATATGTAACCTTGAATAAACATTTGCCTAATACATTTAGTTTGAATGCACAATGTAATGATCACTTATGAATTTGCAAATTTGATCATGATCAATACTTTGAGTACAATAATCTGATAATATGAATGCATTGCAATGTATTTCATCTTCATAAGCTTAATATTAATGTTGAAGAGGTGTACCTTTATGCAATCTTTTGGTGTTTATAGTTGTCATTCTGCATTGTATACTTCCTTTTATGTATTTCAGCAATTCTGCAACTTAGAACAACAACTATTTAATCCATAATTCAATGTAAAAGTAATGTCAATTTACCAATTTAGTATTTAAACTAAATTGGTAACAATGCTTTGATTGAAGCAACCAATCCTTTCAATCTCTCCTTTTACCTCTGCAATTCATTGTGATCCCTAGCCATGCATCTCTGGCTCGCCTAGGACATCACTATAAAATTAGAAAACAAGATTTCTAGTGCCCATCCTAATCCACCCATATAGTGCAAGGAGTCACCTCACCCATTCCAAGAGCTCGTACAAGTGCCAAGGTGGAATGATGAGCTATGACTCCATTTACACAAACTGCCTGGTTCATACCAACGATAGTGCAGAAAACAAAACTATTTACAAAAGCAATTAAACTAGAACTAAAACACCAAATAATCACATGCATAAACAATAAATTACATCCACTAACTCGTGCACAATTCATAGTGCAAATTTCAATCCATTAAAATCCAAAATTTGTACAAAATGCTTAACTGTAACCAATTATCCAATTATACAGTCTGTACACCGACTTCCAAACTTCATCCAACCCCACTCATAGGTTGGGGTGGCCTTAAATAGTTTACCATGACACCATTACAACTATTTCTGACATTTATACAACCAAATGCTTGAAGATGCATTATTGCGAGAAATGTTGTCAATGTTGTTAATCACAACATTGACAACTTTTAGAATTTTTTGATTCTTGCATTCTAACTTGGTCAACACACCACATAACTTATCCAAATGCACTAACATGCCTATTAGACCTCAAATTATCCCTCCTAGACTCTAAAAAGCATAAAAACCAAGGTTCCATCATCTTTGGAACATTTACCTAATTTGAACAAATCATCACTTTTTAACATCAAATGATCTAGTTAGGTCTTCAACCAAATAAACACACCCTAGGACCTATCTAGTCCTATTATTTCACTAGTGGCTTTCCTAAGACCACTACAAGCCAAAATCAAGGTAGGAGCCTAGGTTACAATCTAGCCTTACCTAGGTTCTCCTACACTAGGAGTACATGGAAGACACCATTTGAGATAGTTATAGGCATTAATCTTAAGGGAGTATTAGAGTCTAGTGATATCATTCATAAAGTATGAATGGATTACACAATCAAGTCAGATAGAATTTGGAAGATATGAACCAGAAGTATAAGGAGAGAGATGATATGAAAAGGAGACATACATATTTTTTATTAGGAGACGAGGTAATGGTTTACTTGAAGAAGGGTAGATTTCCAATTGAAACATATACTAAGCTGAAAATGAGGAAGTTTGGACCTTGTAAGATCTTAAGGAGATTTGATTCAGGAAATGCATATGAAGTGGAGTTACCAGAGGACATGGAAATATCATCTCTATAAAATGTTGCAGACTTATATGAGTATCATGAATCATATTTTTGTGATAGAGATAAATCATATATTGAAAGAGAGTATCCTAAGAAATAGATAGAAGAAATCGAGAAGATTTTGGAGAGCAGAATTAGTAGAATTACAAGAGGTAAATAATATACAAAATATCTTGTCAAGTGGAAGGAAAAACCAGTGGAAGATTATTCATGGATTTCTTATGCCGAGGTTAATAATTTTGGTTTTCCTTTAGCCCCAAAATATTGAGAGGCTCACTTTTCAATAACCTTGTGTGTTTGATATAGGAGCATCTTGGGTTCTTTGGAAATCTTGCATCAACCAAAAATATTTCTATTTTCAGTTGTTCTTGTTTTTCTAGTCTTTGTATTTTAAGTGGTGTTCCTTTGATTTAGCTTATCTTTAGTTGCGTACCTCATGGAATTTTATTCATGTTGTACTTGATAATTATCTGGGTTTGTACCTTGATCCATTTGTTCTGGATGGATATTTATTGGATTTTGGCTTGGACCTATTTGTTCATCACATTTCATGGCCTGATGGAGTTTTCCAATCTCACAAACCTTTTCCCTAGAATGTGAACCTTCTTGGTTTTTTATTCTATGTTCATAGGGTTGTGGTTGATGTATCTTATGGATTTATCATCTTGTTTCATCGATTTGAGGGAGATCCTTATGATTTGGGTCCGGACCTATATTTTCTATTATGTTTCCTACCTTGGAGAATGTGATCGATCTTGGCCAACTTTTTGTATTGCAAACATGTATATATTGACACTTTGGATCTCTAGTTTAGTAGTTCAAAGATAAATAACCTCTTGAAGGATAGTATTGTATATATTCTAAGAATTAAATCTATAATTAGGCCTGTATGCCTAGAATGTAATACTGCACATTGCAGATCCATCATACTTGGTTTCTAGATGATAAAAAGATAGAAGATATTGAATATCTCTTCATAATTTATGTTGTTTCCATTGTGACTCTTTCTGCAATGATTGGACTGACTTCTTTGAGGTTCATCCAATCCTTGGCTTCACCAAGAGGCACATGAGAGTCAGAATTGTCTTCTAATCTAGTCAGTCACTAAGCATCATTAAAAATACATCCTAAAATCTTCATCATAGGAATCATTAGTATATGTATCCTAATAAAATACTCAATCATTCATACGATCATCGCCATCAATCATAGACATGAAGTCCATGTCAAAATAGTTTAATTCTACTAACCTTACTGCATGTAATAATAATATATTAATTTATTCAATCCAAATATTACTTGCATTATCCTTTTAACTATTTAATGAACATAACTACATACTTCATCTCGACTCAACTCAAATGATCGATTTATGTTCACATCCAAAAATTGTTTAAGTACCTAGCTCTAAGAACAACTAACCTTATTGAAAAATCTTCATTCTCCTTGCACCAAATAACTCTACATGACACATAGACTCACTTGCATTCTCATACTAATCAGTTGGATTATTTAACCTTAGTGAAAATGTAGTTAATCCTAGGCTTATCCACATGAGTATAGAAACACCATGAAATGGTGCACATCATGGAACCTTGTGGTCCCATATCCATCTAATACCATAAGTACCAACATAAGGAACTCACCTACTAGGTCTATCCTAGAGGTACAACCTCTCAAGGGTCTAACATGATCATGAAATACAAGCACAAAAACCAGTCCACACCCATCAAGGTGTGTAGAAGGAAAGGAAATAGGGGAGGCACTACAACATCCCCCCCAAGGAATAGGCTTACTCTTGGAAGATGATATGTCATTCTACAAATAACATACCCTTTGTAGATTTGATATTGAACCAAAAAAATAACACACAAAAAGTATCACCTCCAGTCAACTCAAAACATACCCTTTTCTAGTCCACTCAAATTGACCTTGAATGGAGGAACCTCTTACAAAAAATAAGGTATTAACATTTCTCATAAGGGCCTTCACTCAAGAATTCCATGCTAGCTAGGAAATGCATCCTTACAAGCCTCTTCTATCCATGGTAAACACAAACCTTCCACTTCATCACAAGACATCCAAAAGTTAAGGGTACCTCCCAAGTCAATCACAAAGTCCACACCCACTTCACAGATCCACTCAGGCACAAAATCCAATTCCATATATATATCTTCCAAGTCCTTATTATGATTGTAGTGGCATGAAATTCTAAGTTATTACCTTACTACCATAATAAAATAAAATTACCTTTAATATAATGAGGGGTTACCATGTTCACTAGGGGGCATCCTTACCCCTAACTAGAGTCTCACTCACACCTTTGGAAGAAGGTGGAGCTTCTCCCAAATATTTACTTTCTAGGGGTGTTCTCCCCAACTTAGGTGTGCCAAGGAATACACACATATAAGGTGATCTCTCCTATGCAAGGGTACTTATCGAGATAGAGGCCAAAACACTTCTTGTTTTCAAGGGAATAAATAAAGCACAACCAAAACTTCCAAGCGAAGAACATGATATTATGGAGATGAGAGATCAATCATACCTATAAACTAGGATCACTTACCTACTGGACCCCAATCCCACCTTCACAAGGAGTCAACGAACCATCCTCCAGTATCTCCCAATTCTATAAGATGGAGTCCCACTAATAGGGATAGATATAACCAATACTATAACATATGTATACTTATAAATAAGGTATAAGCATGAAACCCTTACAAGATCATCCAATTCCACAGTAGGGTTAAAAATCAAAGGTGGTTAATCCATACCAAACTATCCATTATAACATTTCTTATAAAAAGGAGGAATCCCTACACGTGCTACTCACATCAAGGACAAGAAGAAATCTCATAGGGAATTCATGCTAGAAACTAATACAATATTCTAATGCTTGTTCTCTACTAAAAATGACTTTTAGGAGAAACATCCCAAATAACTTGCACAGTGATTCCAATAATCTCTTTGAAAAATGTAGTTGATACATCTAGTTACCCCTTACCCTTAAGATACAACAATGTCACCTAAGTCCTTCTGAGGATGGTATATACTTACCGATAATTTGCACGATATGATGAACTATAATTGATTGAATGTTTGAAGATGTTAAGTTGGTGATCACCAAGTTGCAGAAAGTTAATGCATGACATTAAATCAGTTAATGTATTGTATTGTCATTGATGTCAACTTGATATAATCTAATTGGTTATATACATAGTGTCAAAGACTTCAAAGAACCAGAGAGATAAAGGTTATGTTATCAATAATGCATAAAACTTCAGTATACACTAAGTGACAACAAACATCGACAAATAGTGCACCCCGACATATAGAGAACCCTGAGAGAAAAGTCAAAGTGATACCCGAGCAAGCATTACCGAGGAGCAGAACCATAGTGATACCCGAGAGGAAATAAAATTCACAGTGTTACCCGACATACAAACAACACTGACAGACAGACAACCCTGATGGACAAACAACCCTGACAGACAAAGATGCCCAAGGACAATTGAAGTCAAGACCGAAGCTAACAAGGAGTTAAACACTGAAAAGAACTGAATTTCAGAAATGACCAAAGACTTAGCTGGCAAGATCTAAATATGGAGTTAACTGGTTGATAACATTGTTTTCATCAAAAATTTAAAATCCATAGATAAGTGAGAGTTTTAAAGTTGTTTTATTCCAGTTGTCTAAGAGAAATCTATGGAAAACTGAAGTAAGCTTTAAAGAAAGAAAGGCGAGAATTACGGATCACACTAAGAATAAGAAAGTCAAGGACTTAGAAATGGTGAATTTATGTCTATAAAAAGAAGATAATTCATCATGAATTTGGTGGGTGAATAAAGAAGAGGATGCTAAAGAGAAACTAATGAAGAAAGAAGTCTTCATACAGACCTGATCAAACAAGCTAAAGAATAGAGCTAAAGATTTCTGCAGACACTGAGCAATAGAGAAGCACAACATCACCGAGTAGAAAGAAGTGAAGAAAAGGTATTGAAAGGAAACATTGATCAGAAAGGTATTATGAGATTATAATAGATCTGAAGATCTGCAAGATTAAGTGATTTATATGAACAAATCATATACTATTTCAGTGTAACCATTGATTCAGAAAGTCTCTTAATCGAGCAGGACTTAACAATCCTTTATATATTGAGAAACATCCCAAGGAGTATCAAAAGGTTAATTCATGAAGATAGCATAGTGAAATTCTAGATATCAAGTTATTAACTGTTAGTGATAAATCCTCTAACAAGGTCACACTTAACAGTGTGTTTGCAGCCTTTAACAGGGTTGGCTCTTCATCGAGCTCACTTCAAAAGAGTGAAAATTTTGGGTTACCGGTCCCAAGTGGTTTTCCCCTAACAAGGTTTCCATGTTAAAAATCCATGTTTAAAATGTGTTTATGAGTCATTTCTTTGATGTTTTTCTTTACACATTACTAAAACAGGATTGATCAGTAAACACTAAGTTATTTAATGTATTTCAATAAATGATAGACTGCTATTCAGTAAAGCTTAAGAATAAGGTTTAACAGTGAATTCTGAGCAATAGTTATTTAAAAATATTATTCAGGGCATACATCTTGTGGGACTAAAGATAACTTGAGGTTTATATTTAAGATATAAATTTTCGTGGTTGATTTATTGGAATATTTTTTAGGCCACTGATTCACCCCCCCAATCTTAGTTATTCTAACACGGTGTATGTACAAGCACCTGCACGAGGGAAATTTATAAATTGTATGTTAGGATTCTATGACTTAACCATTATTATCGGATTACACTCCCTTCCTAACCAATGAAATATAAGTCTCACTTCACCAACTATAAGAGAAGATATTCTATTCCTCAACTTTAGTGTCACATAAGATAACATGCTTGCTTGGGTGCTCCCTTTTTCCACACACTATCTGTGGTCCACATTGGACAAGATAGAATAAAAAAAGATAGGACTAGGTAGCAGATAAAAAACATTCAGAATAGCCACCATGAGTAGAAAGTAAAACTCAAATGGGAAAAATTATCAATTCCAACAATAAAACCAAAAATGAGCTCATTTTAACAATAAACCATATATGAAAACTATCATAAAGAAAATACATATGAAATTTTTGGTGACTAAATCCATTTGAAAGAAATAACCAAAAGGTGCTAACCCACACAATATGTGGAAAGTTCCACCAAGAAATAAATAAAGAGTTCAATAAATTTATGCACAAATAAGATGGTTGAAAACAAACACTTAAGAGGGAGTATCCGCCATAGGATTTTGAGGCACCACTTTTGAAGAGACATAGAATGCATACCCACCACTCACTTAAAAACCAAAGATACGATTGTACCCCAACTATGCACCACTACAAAATTGGTATCTGCAGCAATCAACAAGATCATTTTATCTCTCTATCACAATACTTTCCAAGGTGCAAGATATCACCTCTCTATCATATCCATAAGAATAATCTCTAGCTAGCATCATAATAACCAAAGGCTCAGAGGAAAAAATCATTGTACTCATAGTGTGATTGACTAGAGATCACATGGGTTCTTCTCAAAAAGGGAGTACACTCCCCTTATAAAGGTCTTATAACACTATGTGTATGGAAAAAGTAGAGTCACAAGGACAAGATAATAGGTTTACGTGATGTCCCAATAGGGAATAATACATCTGAACTTGCACGTCTATAAAAATAACATGTCCTTTCCCAAGTAATCTAAAGACAAGGAATATTAATCTGATTTATACCCTCTTAGGTATTCACTTTTCCATCCACCGATAGGAAGATTCTTGCTATAAAGTTTACTATAGCACACAAATATTTTGGTCCACAAGTGGACCCATGACTATGCAAAATTTTTAAGGAATCCAAGCACATCCTGATTACATTAAATATCTCTCATATTGATACTGTAATGGGGTATACACAGCACACCGCACTCCTCAAGGAGAAAGATAATAGTTCCTTAAGTACCGTAGGGACACCATAAATAAAATGGACCTCAAACAATCTCATTACCAAGAAAGCTTCTTGAGGGACCCTAAGACTTCCTATCAACAAGGGGTCAACTTAGTTATACCAGTTATTGAGTTAAACGAGTGGTGTCAGTACCACAATGGATAAACATTCACCTCATCGACCACATAAGTTTCACTAAACACCCAACCTTCATAAGCACATGTTAACCAAAAAATATCCAAAGAACTCAAAAGAGATGCCAATGAAGGGGCATTAACCAACCTAAGGAGGTGTATCAATCTAGGGAGTACTCCTTCCTTTACCTCATACCACTAGGGTTGTTCCCAAAAAGGTATTCCAGATTTTTTTTACTAGGGCACCCAAACATTATGTCCTCTTAAGGTTACCATCAGCACATTTCCACGCAACTAGAGGTTTCCTACCCAAGCGTGAATCACTTCTAGTGAAGCATAATGGTTAAAATTTCCTAGTGTTGAACATGGCTCTGATATCAAAATTTCATGCCCAAAATGTAGGGAAAAACACACCAACCAAAAAAACAAAATTTTAAACAAAAAGATCATAACAGTCTGCAATTATGTTGTTGTGATAACTCTATGTTTACTAGGTTAGCTAACCACATGTTAAATGTGATGAACTACAACTTATTAAGTTTGAAGATGATAAGTTGATGATCATTGAGATGCAAAAGTGAATGCAAGACATTAAATCAGTTAATGTATTGTATTTCTATTGATGTCAAATTAATATAATCTTTTTTTTCATACACATATTGGTCATAAGCTTAAAGAGTTAAAGAGACAAAGTTTATGTTATCGGTAAAACATAAAAGTTTTGAATACACTGAGTGACTATAAACACCAATGGAAAGTGCACACCAACGGATAGTACTATAAACCAAGCACTACAGTAATTGAGAAAGCGTTACCAAGAAAGTGTCACCGAGTAGTTCACAGTATACACCCAGCACCGTAGTTAAACTAAAGTTATTACCGAGCATAACTTAAGTTGGTACCGAGCTAAGAAGAGTTGATGACCAATCAAAACTGAAGTTAAAGAATAACAAAACACTTAGCTGGAAGGACCTATATTTAGACTGACTGGTTGATTTCTTTATTTCTAATGATCAGTTAAAGTAAATCACACAAGAAATTTAAAGCATAGTTATCAAAGAGATATCTACGAAATAAAACTAAAGTAGACCTTTATGGGATAAAGAAAAGAATGTTGAGTATTACGGATCAAGTCGTGATCTATGAAAAAAATAAGGAGATTGAGTGGCTAATCATGTCTATATAAAGAGACAAGGAATTCATTATGAAGAGAGGAATGCTAAGTATAATCCTGGTGAAGATAGAATTCTTCATGAAGATCTGATCATATAGGTTGAAGAATAGAGCCAAGGAATTCTATAGACACCAAGCAACAAAGGACAAAGAATTCACCGAGTAGAATAGAGGAAAGAAAGAGAGAAAAGGAATTGAAGAGCATATTTATCAGAGATGTATTATTGGAATAACAATAGATCTAAAAATATGCAAGTTAAAGTTGTATTATTGAACAGAGCATTTACTGTATCATTTTAACCATTGATTGAAGGAATCTCTTAACCGAGTGGGATTTAACCATCCTTATTGTATTGAGATACTCAAGAGTATCAAAAGGTTTTGTTGTTGACAACATAGTGAGTACTAGGTCAAAAGACAAAATGTTAGTTTTAAATCCTCTAACAAGGTCACACTTAACATTATGTTTGTAACCTTTAACATGGTTGGCCCTTCACCGATCTCACTTCAGAAGAGTGAAATTTTTGGGTTACTGGTCCCAAGTGGTTTTTCCCTTAACAGGGTTTCCATGTTAAAATTTATGTGTCAAATGTGTATTTCTTGCATTGCATTGATATTTTTCTTTACAAATTAGTAATACTGGATTGGTCGGTTAACACTAAGTTTATTTATTGTTATTCAGTAAAGTCTAGAAAAGATGAATAATATATCTTATCGAGCAGGCTATATTTGTTAAAGTTACTTAAGGCATACATCTTGATGGACTGAAAGATAACTAGAGAATATTATATTTGAGATATAAGTTTTGGTTGGATTTTTGGAATTATTTTAAGGCCATTGATTCACACCCCCCCTCCCACTCTCAGTTATTCTAACAATTGGTATAAGATCTTTGGTGCTTGGAAGAGATTTTTAATACTTAAGATAAAGATCACAAGATGAGTAAAATGGATGTGCCTAAGTTGAACAAAGACAACTTTGCATCATGGAAAAGCAGGATAAGACTTCATCTATCAGGTATTAGAAATGATGTCACATAATACTTGGATATTGAATATGTTGCATCTATTGGAACTATAACAGTTGATCAATTGAGAGAGAAACATGAACACAATTCTATGATGGTAGAACTTTCTTCTTCACTATCCAATGCTAAATTTGAAGATGTGAAATCATGCACCTCTGCAAAGAAAATGTGGCATAAACTCAAGCTAGTACATGGAGGAGACACCAATGTGTTGAGAGCTAAATATTAAAGCGTAAGAGAAAAGTTTGATGACCTAAGAATGAAAGAAGGAGAGAAAATCACTCAGTACAGTAGTAGAATCAAAGAATTTTTTAATTTCATCTGAGGAGTAGGAGGAGTACTTGAGGAAGAAACAGTTGTAAGTAGAATTCTGAGAACCTTACTACCTATTTATGATATTAGAGTATGTGTAATTCAAGAAATGAGAGCATTAGCTAGTAACAATGTTACTCTTGGTAGTTTGATTGGTAGACTTATTTCATTTGAGATGAACATCTATGATAATAGTATCTTACCAACTATTGATTCTGCATTCAAATCTTCTCTGAAAATAAGCAAATCTTTTCACAAACACACTATGAGAAATGATAGTGATGAACAAGAACTTGATGAACTTGAAGCACTAATGGCTAGAAGATTACATAGAGGTAAAGGAAGATACAAAGGTAAATTATCATTGGTTTGTTTTAATTGCAAAGAGATTGGACATTTTGCTGCTAGATGCCCTAAAAAGACAAAGGATGAAAGAAACAATGACAGGTCTTATGAAAAGAAGTTTGACAGAAGTGATGACCGAGACTACAGAAGCAACTGACATTCTAATAGAAGAGATAACCATGATTACAAGGACAAAGGAAAGAAGTCTTGTTACCTGGTTGAGAAAAAAGATGAAAATTCTACTACTTATTCAGATAAGATGTTGAGGTAGTATTTGTTGCTATGAAGGATGATTCAGACAAAGAAGAAAGGTATGTTGAAACTGCACTCATATCTAAAGCTAGCAAAAATGATGTCTAGATTATTGATAGTGGTTGTACTCATCACATGACTAGAGATAAAGAAAATTTTGAAACTTTTGAATATTATTATAGTGGATCAGTTAGGATGGGTAATGACTCACCTTACCCAGTTGAAGGAAAAGGAACCATCATATTGAATAATCTGATCAGATCTGGAAATGCATATTGGGTGAAAGGACTTAACTATAATCTATTGAGGGTTTCACGACTGAACAACAGAAGACACCGAGTTGCATTTGAGAACAAAAAGGCAATGATCTATAATGAAAAAGGAAATTTGATTAGTACTAGTGAACAAAAAAAAGGTAATTTATTCTATCTTGATGATATTGAGACCACTTGTTTATTGACTAGAAATGAAGATGTTTGGTTGTGGCATAAAAGGTTATGTCATGTGAATTTTGGCAGCATGGTCAAGATAAGTAAGAAAATAAAATTAAGAGGCTTACCGAGTATGTCAAAGCCCAACCATGTTATATACAAGAATTGTTAAAAAGGAAAAAATGACAAAGTCTAGTTTCAAAAGAAAAACATAAACATCTAATGTTATTCTAGAGTTAGTCCATACTGACCTATGTGGGCCAATGAGAACAAAGAGTTATTATGGTGATAGATACTTTATTATATTTGATGATGACTATTCTAGGATGACGACTATCATGTTCTTAAAAGAGAAGTCTGAAGCATTTAAGATGTCCAAATAGTATAAAGCTAAAGTTGAAAAGTGAAGTGGAAAAGAACTGAAATGTTTAAGATCAGATAGAGGAGGAGAATTTATTTATGATGAATTCACTAAATTTTGTAATGAGCATGGGATTACAAAACATGTTGTTTACTGAGAAAACCACAGTAGAATGGGATTGCTAAAAGGAGGAATAGATCAATTATTGATTGTGCCAGAACACTGATGATTGAAAAATGCATCACACAAACATTCTGGAGAGAAGTTGTAAGTACTGTTGTCTATACACTAAACTGAGCTCAATTGAAAAAAGACACCAATAAGACACTTTATGAGCTATGGTATGGATACACACCAAATGTGAGTTACTTTAGAATCTTTGGAAGTCAATTTTATATATTAAAAGATGATAGAAATGGGAAAATTGACTCTAAAAGTGATGAAGGAATATTTATAGGATATTCTACCCATAGAAAAGCTTATAAATGTCTGAACAAATCTTCTAACAAAATCATTGAAAGTGCAAATGTTAAAGTGGAGGAATTTGTTGAGAAAAATGATGAAGAAAGAATAAAGGAACGGGAATATTACAACATATTTGTCTACATTGAATAACTTAACACCTTACCCGAGTGACATAACAATGCAACCAAGCAACATGATGCACACACCGAGAATTGGGAAAATGCTCACAATGTTGAACCTAGTGATAATGAAGATTAAAATGAAGATCAAAATGAAGAACATAGATCTGAACTTGTACTTGCTAAATATTTCAGAAGACACCATCCACAGGACTAGATCATTAGAGACAAAAGATCTGGAATGAGAACAAGAAGTAAGTCACTTAACACTAGATGTTTGATTTGTGATTTTGAGCCTATAACTGTTGATGCTGCACTTGAGAATCAAGAATGGGTTAGTGCAATGAATGAAGAGATTGAACAGATTGAGAAGAATAAAACATGGACATTAGTACCTAGATCGAGTGACAAAAATGTCATTGGTGCCAAATAGATATTCACAAAAAAAGTAAATGGGAATCGATAAGTCACAAGGAACAAAGCAAGACTGGTATGCAAAGGGTATGCAAAAGAAGAAGGTATTGACTATGGAGAAACCTTTGCACCCATTTTCTATACTAGAAGGAGTAAGAATTATACTTTCTTATGCAGCTTTTAAAGGATTCAAAGTATACCAAATGGATGTTAAATTTTCATTTCTGGATGGAATACTAGAAGAGGAGGTATACATTGAACAACCTGAAGGGTTTGTTGATCCTAACAAGAGGAACATGGTTTGTAAACTACACAAATCCTTGTATGGATTGAAATAAGAACCAAGAGCATGGTATAAAATACTTTACTCTTATCTCATTAGTGTTGGATTTGTTAGAACAAGTGACAACCGTAATCTATATTAGAAAGGAGATATTGATGATAAGATTTTGATTGCTGAGATATTTGTTGATGATATTATATTTGGAGGTAATGATATGCTATGCAAATCATTTTTTGATGAAATGAGAAAAGAATTTGAAATGTCAATGTTTGGATAGATCAAATTTTTTCTTGTTCTACAGATTCTACAACAGGAAGAAGGAATCTACATCACACAATCCAAATATATCAAAAAAGTTATGAAGATATTCAAGATGGAGGACTCCAAACCAGTTGGAACACCTATGGAAACCATATGCAAATTGACAAAAGAAGACAAATCAATCAAGGTAAATCAGGCCTCATACAGATCTATGATTGGAAAACTAATGTATGTTGTACACACTAGACCTGATATAGCACATGTAGTTGGTATAGTTTTAAGATTCTCTGCTAATCCGAAGGAATCACACATGACTATTGTCAAAAGAATTTTGAGATATTTGAAGAATATTGAAGACTATGGTTTGTGGTACAATAAAGAAGGCAAATTTGAGCTACAAGTTTATACTGATGATGATTGGGATGAAAACTTAGATGATAGAATGAGCACAACAAGAGGAGAATTATTTATGGGTGACAGACTTGTCACATGGATAAGTAAAAATCAAGGGTGCATATCTCAATCAACTACAGAAGAAGAATATGTAGCTGCTTCTGTAAATTGCTCTAACATTGCATGGATCAAGCAATTGCTGAAAGGTATGAATGAAGAAATTATTGACCCAATAATTATCTATTGTGATAATACTAGTGCTATATATATTTCAAAGAACCATGTGATGCATGATAAGACAAAACACATAGCTATTAAGTATCATTACTTGAGAGAATAAGTACAAGAGAAACATGTGATACTGGAATATGTACAATCCAAAGAACAACTAGCAGACATATTCATGAAACCATTTCTAAAAGATACATTTGAGTACCTGAGGAATAGACTAGGGGTTCAAACCTTGTCTAAAGGACACTGAGATGAATTGAAGGCTGCATCAGCGTACACATTGTCAGAAGATTAATCATGTTGATGAAAGCTCAGATATGGACTGCAATGATATATCAATACACTAGAGGTACTACGGAGCTGAATTTTTTTTGGCATTGTTTTCAAAGGGAGAGGAAGATTCAATGAAATGTACATCAGGGAGAAGAGGCTTCTACAACACAAAGGGGGAGAAAGATTCAATAACCATCCATCAAAGGGACAGAATTGGAAAGAGTTAAGACTGCATATCGATCCAGAAAAGGGAGAAGAGATTCTATAAGAAAGGGAGAGACATAATCAGAAAACATAATTGCTACACTTATCTATTAAAGGGAATGAAGAAAGGGAGAGAACATAGAAAGAATCAAATCTGAGCTAGAAGAGCTTACCGAGATTAAGATATTTGAATTGGTTATAGAACAATAAAGTTTGTTATGTTATGGCATATTTTATACTGTACATTTCATAGTATGTTTCCATTAATGCCAAAGGGAGAGATTGATGAACTATAACTGATTGAATGTTTGAAGATGATAAGTTGATGATCACCATGCTCCAAAAGTGAATGCAAGACATTAAATCAGTTAATGTATTGTATTTTCATTGATGTCAACTTTATATGATATGATTAATCATATACATATTGGTCATAACCTTGAAGAACCGAAGAGAAAAAGTTGATGCTATCGGTAAAACATAAAAGTGTTGAATACATGGAGTGACAGTAAACACTGATGGAGAGTGCACACTGAAGGACATTGTACATTGAGCACAATAGTAACCGAGCAAGCATTACCGGGAAAGTATCACCCAGAAGTTCATAGTGTATACCGAGCACCGTAGTTAAGTGAAGTTGTTACCAAGCATAAATGAAGTTAATGACCAAGCTAACTGGAGTTGATGACCGAGCAGAACTGAAGTTCAAGAATGAAAAACTACTTAGCTGGAAAGAGTTATATTTAAAGTTTGACTGATTGATTTCTTTATTCTTAAAAATCATTTAAACTAAATCATGGAAGAGATTTAAAGCTTATTTATCAAGGAGAGATCTATGGAATAAAACTAAAGCAGAGATTTATGGGATAAAGTAACCATGACAAGTTTTACGGATCAAGAAGTGATCTACAAAAAAAACAAGGAAGATTGAAGTGGATAATCATGTCTATATAAAGAGACAAGGAATTCATTAGCAAAGTGAGGAATGAAAAATATATTCTAGTGAAGATAGAATTCTTCATGCATATCTAATCATATAGGCTAAAGGATAGAGCCAAGGACATCTACAGACACCGAGCAACAGAGGACAGATCATTCACCAAGCAGTAAGAAAGAAAGAAAGAAAGAAAGAAAGAAAGAAAGAAAGAAAAGGAACTGAAGTGAACATTGATCATAGATGTATTATTGGACTAACAATAGATCTAAAAATCTATAATTTAAAGTTGTATTATTGAATAGATCATTTACTGTATCAGTTTAACCATTGATTTAGAAAATCTCTTAACTGAGTGGGATTTAATAGTCCTTAATGTATTGAAATACTCAAGAGTATCAAAAGGTTATCTTATTGAAAGCATAGTGAATTCTAGGTCAAAATAAAAACTTTTAGTTTTAAATCCTCTAACAAGGTCGCACTTAACATTTTGTTTGTAACCTTTAACAGGGTTGGCTCTTTACCGAGCTCACTTTAGAAGAGTGAAAAATTTGGGTTACCGGTCCCAAGTGGGTTTTCCCTTAACAAGGTTTCCACATTAAAATCTATGTGTCAAATGTGTATATGGTTTTTTGCATTGATATTTTTCTTTACACACTATTGAAACTAGATTGGTCAGTTAACACTAAGTTTATTTACAACTATTTGGTAAAGTCTAGTAAAGATCAACAGTATATCTTAGCGAGCAGGTTATATTTGTTAAAGTTAGTTAAGGCATACATCTTGATAGACTGAATGATAACTAGAGGATATTCTATTTGAGATATAATTTTTGGTTGGATTTTTGGAATTATTTTAAGGTCACTGATTCACCCCTCCTCCCCCCCCGCTTCTCATTTATTCTAATAAAATGGTGTGCATCATAGAACCTTATGGTCCCATCTCCATCCAATATCATTCATAATCCATAAGCACCAACATAAGGAACTCACCTACCAGGTCTATCCAGAAGGTATGACCTCTCAAGGGTCTAACATGATCATGAAATACAAGCATGGAAAGCAATCCACACCCATTGTGGTGTCCAGAGGGAAAGGAAATCAAAGAGGCCCTACATCATCCCTGTTGGAAAGTAATAAATTTTGTGTAAATGTGATTTACTTTTTGGTTGTCATTTATGGAAACACATCTGGGTTGCAGATCAATTCCAGAAAAGATAAGTTTTGATGATTCAGAAATTGACTAAGTGTAGAAGAAGAGATACATAAATGTTTTGGATGTCAAAGATCGAGATCGATTATTGGAAAAAAAATCTTAGAGGAAGATAGTATGGGTATGTATGACCTCCACATAAGATTGATTTAGTTTTGGTTGAGTCTACGGTGAGTTAGACAGAATTGAAGACAGACAGACAGCATCAGAATAGCAAAACAGAGCAGTTTGACAGTAGTAAAGATTGAGGGAGTATGGCTTGGACTCCACGCAATCAAAGTTGCAATTTGGTTTTTGATAACCTCCGCATTGACTATGCAAGAGAACCGACTATGCATTTGATATTTACTATATTAAATGTATTTTTTATTGAAGTTCGACTTAGTAATATTTGTAATATTCATATTGAGAGCCGACTTTGTAAAGTTGTGAGATATATATGCAAGATATTTTTGATAAAGATAGAAGTTGTAATGTTGGTGAGTGGTTAGTTGGATAGCTGGATAAGTTGTTGAGAGAATAGAAGGGCAGAGAATGACATAGATCATTGAAGAAAATTAAAGGAACTATCTAAGCACCAATGTTGCATGTTTTGTTTCATGACTGAGAACACTTTGTAACCTGAATTATATTGTAAGAGCTGTAAGCTCAGTTGGCCCCTAACAAAGTGTTGTGAACCTTTTATACGGTTGTAATTGCTTTAACAAGGAAATGTAATATGTAATATTCAGCTCCTAACAGGGCTAGGTCTCCTTACAGAGACATTATACTTTACTACATGCTTGTGGGTACCATCCCCATCAAGGTTTTCCCTTGGCTCGGGTTTCCTCAAAAAAAAATATAGTGTAATGAGTACTATGTCATTTTCTTATGTTCTTTTCTTTACTGCAAGTTTATGGTTAATATTTAAATGGTTGAAGAATTTAATTAAGTACTATAATACTAATTCACCCCCCCCCCCCCCCTCTCAGTACTACCCAATCCTAACAATTGGTATCAAATCTTTTGGCCCTTGGACAGAAAGTCTAATAGCTTGAGGGAGATCAGAATGGATTTGGACAGTTTGCAAGAAAAATTTGATGTTGCACTTGAAGACCTTGACAAAGAAAAAGAAGAGAATGGACAGTTGAGATTCAACATGCAAAGAGCTGAGAAATTCATAAAGAAACTCAAATATCAACTTGAGCTTTCTAGAAATCAAAGACAAGATCTTGTGGTTCAGATGAAGACAATTCAGAACAGATGAAGCGACTAAAAGAAGAGAATGAAACTCTGAAACTAGAAAATGAGACTATGGCTAAAGAAATATAGGTACAGAAGGATGCTAAGAAGAAAGTGTTCAGGTTTAGAATTGTCACCCTAAATCAGGCATTAAGGCTTCATGAAAATTCTACTTGAGAATGGAAACTTCCTCTAGCTGTGGGTAAACTATGGATGAGGAAGAGTCTCCAGATTCTAGGTCGGTTCCTATTGAATTTGGGTATCAATTTTATACTATATTCTCTTGATTTTGAAAAAGGGAAAGGGAGAAACTCTAACTAAAATTGCATGAATAAAACTTGAAAATGTGGTACACCAAATAAATTTAGATCTCTCAAAGCTTCAAACTGACACTCCCTTAACATACCCTAATGATCTTTGTAATATCACTCACTATCCAATACATAGGCTGATTAGAAGGTCACTACTAGGGTTTAACCACAAATAGCAAATCAACTATCAACAACATGCAAGTTTTGCAAAAGGCTTATAATCTGTAATCTAGAATAGGAAAAGGATACAATCCACTAATCCATACTACAAATGTACTACACTTGAATTGCAGAAAATTGAATAGGATTTAGACAAATGATCAAAAGATATATAAAAAAAAATGGGTCAACTGTATTCTTCTCAAAATCTGTATGTAGTCACATGAATGGATCTCAAAATAGTGGCAAGGAATACAAACATCCTCTTGCACAAAATCAAAATCAAAAGCATGAACTAACAGTGGTTACAAATGCATAAACAGATAGCTTATAGGAATAAAAAATTCACTAAAGCTCTTCTCTTCACAATTTGACCCCTCTAACATGAAGCTCTTCCATCTACAAAATTGCCAACATGGCTTATTTCAAAAACATTCCCACCCAAAAATCCCACCATAATAGAAAGATACTAAACTATGTGGCTTAACAAATACCCTAAATCCAGCCTAAAGTCTAGCACCCCTAATGTTGATAAACAAGATATATATTATTGTTCACTTTATCAACCTTATTTGAATACATGACATTCAAATTCTAAAAAACACTAAACTCAAAACATAACTCAAGAGGGATATAAACCCTATCTACTTGGCATCATAACTAATCATAACTCTGTCGACACCATACCATAGCATTGGATGTAACTGTATTTTTTTCAACTACCACAGTTGGCTGTCGACGTGACCATCTTCATGGAAAAGATAGTTTCTATGCTTAGTGGCACCAACAGTACCATCATGGCATTGTGGAGGGGATGTTGATAGACTAGCAACTGACAAAGCATTAACTTCACTTGTCAGCGGACTCTAGTCTTGGGTAAAACACAATGTATTTTCTCATCAAAATCATTTTGCATCTTAGGGTTTTCTTTTGTGGTGCCGCCATGTTGAATCTGAACACTGATCTTCTGTAATGAAATCCGCCTCCACTCTGTGATGAAACTCAGGATTCATGTAGTTTATGTTTTGTCATAATCAATGGCATCTTCTTTTTGTTTTCTCCTTCTAAAATGTCGTGGCTTTTGGTTCTCTTATTTGCTCGAACTTTAGTTTAGGATGTTGGAACAATCTTAGAGGTGAAGTGTTTCAAAGCCATGACAAATGGCACTGCACTCATCCTTGTAACTCAGGATTTTCAAGTTTGACGTTTGGTTGAACCACCATTGCAAGCTTGGAATGAATCTAAGTTGTGGTTGAGATGGAGAGATGCCCATGGGTTTTGGTTTTTTGACTGGGGATGTCTCTTCCACAGCTTCAGACTCATCCCTAGTTCGTAGTGCAACATGGAGTTGGGCTAAAATACCGCGGCCACCACTATTTGTTCTTTGGCTATAGCTTGACAACACTCCTCTGCTGGTCTTCTATTACAACACTTGGCCTCTAAGATAAGTTATCTTTAACATCTTGCTCACTAAATTTAGTAAGTAAAACATGAACACACTGTTGTAGCCGATAATACATGAGTTCTTTCCTTGCTTTGTTTCTTTGTTTGTTGTCAACTCCTCCATTACAAATACTACTTTAGGCTTTGTTGTCAATTGTTGTTCTGTTGTCATTTATTTGTTATGTTGTCATATGAATGTTGATAATAAATGGGGTCTATCTATTTCCTTGTTTGCTGTCGACTCCACTCTTATAATCATGATTTAGGCTTTACTTGATGTCGACTGTAGTTAACACACCCATGTGGATTTTGAACTGGTATTTGAAGATGCACTTGCAGTCATCTATCTTGATGCTTTTCTAGATTTATAGTGAAACACGGGTTCCATGACTGTTTAATTTTTTTTTTTTTATAAAAAACATTCTTCTTGCTGTCGACTGTCACAACTTTGTAGTAAGCAAAAAAAATACATCTTTGTTCAGGCCGAACACTCTTTTATCCTATTTTGTCTGAAAAAAAAAACCTCTCTTTCTAGTATGCTTGTAAAAAAAAAAAATATTTATTTTCATTTGGTAATAGCATGAGCAGAAAAAATGAAACCATATGTTTACATTTATGAAAATGTTTAATGCAGTTAGTGTAAAAACACACTGTTTCTTTTAAATGCATATAAAATTTTACCCATGGGGTTCGAGCACGGGCTCGTTACTCCCATGGGTAATGCTCAAACTGAAACCCTAACTGGTATAGATGTTCTATTGTCATGAATGTAAAACCCTGCATTTAATTATGAAAATTATGTCTCAAAAAAACAACATAAGATGTATATTTAAACACCCCGTATGCAGATATCTCTTGAAAATTCATCTGAAGGCATGAAACTGCATCTTTTCAAAATTAACATCTTATGAATTTTTTGGATGGATAATTACTGATATCTTCTCATAATGTCTATCTTCTGTGCATTTGTTTATCATTATGAAAGTATACAATATGCAGATACTGATATATTTGATCTTTGTCCTGTACTTGCAGCATTCTCATTTCTTGTCATGCATATTACACTTTGCAGATTTCCACTTTTCAAACAAACATAACAGTATCCTTTCATACCATAGAAAATATGTTCAATCCTTAGGGCTGGGGTTTTCAATCTTGATCTTCAAAGCTGAAATTTTAACTGTTGTCTGAAAAAACATGAATATGTACTTACTATGACATCATCTCTTAAACTCTCTTATTTGCATGAAGATAGTGAACTTCAGATTCTTTCATTTCTACATTTCTCCAGTTTATTAAAAAAAATCTTTCTTTGCCCCTGTGCCTCCTATAGCATCTCTTGAACTCTTCTTTATATTTGCCTCTTCTTCTGCATTCAGTAAGTGAGCAGTCACCGTTAGAAATGTAAACCATCTTTCTTGCATGTAATGGCTTATGTGAAGTTCGAGCATGGGCTCGTGACATCCACTGTATTTCATTTTTGCTTCTTGCATTTAATCACATGACCACTTTTTGCACATATCATCAATCAATTTGTTAGGACAGCAGATAGAATAAATACATTAATGTTTGTAGGTGAGTGTCATCCAGGATGACACTCATTTATGAATGTTGGTGGATTCATTTGTATTTACTGTCCTAACAGGTTGATCAAATTTTTAAAAAAAAAATGGTTTCTCAGATGGAAATGTCAAGTCCCTTTCATTCAAATATCTGATTATAGAGAAAAGAATAACATTCATCAAAGTGATCATACATAGAAAAAGGTTTCATGTTTACAACAAGTCCCTTTAATACTATTTTCCAGATATTATGGACGAATGTTTTCTTGTTACATTGATTTCATCAGATTGATATGCAACATTAGAAGAATTGATTGTATGATGTTTGTGTCCCATGTATTTCTTAGATCCAACTAGATCTAACACCCCACTTTCTCTCATGATGCATGTTGAATCCTAAAAGACCTAAATGCAGATGGAGACATGGACTACGAAGACCTAGAAGCTGACAGTTAACCAACAAGCAACAAACCATAAGGCAATGCATGGGACCCCTACTCCATACTTTCTATCATGCTTTCTATCCTGCAATGTACTAATTATTTGACATGAAAATAAAGATGAAATGACACTTGTATATTACATTCAATTTGAATGCACAATGTAATTGATCAATTATATATTAGAAATTCTGGAGTGTGATCAACTCCTAGAGTACAAATGATAACTTTTAACAATGAATGTAATGACAAAATGTTGATAAATAATATCTGAAGGATATTATTAATTGGACTCTTCTAACAATGAAATTTTTTCCTATTTGTGGTTATTTTGATGCATGCTGTAAATTAGGGTAACAGAAAGTTGAAGAAGCTTTAAACAGTGCATTAGATCAAATGAAGAATGAGGCTGACAACTACAGGAACAAGTATCTAGAAATGGAGAAATACAATCAGATTATAAAGGTGAACTTGTTGAAGCAAAGAAACACATTGAGAAACTTCACACCAGTAGCAATTTGATTGATGAACAGAGAGACACACAGAAACCTAAAGGTGATATGACTTTTATTGGCTTCAATGAAGCTGAATGTTCAAAGAATCGGGAAGAGAAATCAAATGAGAATATTGATGTTGAGAAACCTTCTATTGAAGAAACTAAAGAGAAGATCAGACCCTTCAGAGGTAGATGCTTTGGCTGCAACAGATTTGGACACATGAAGAGAGATTGCAGAGGTAATGCCCCTTTTAGAACTTTTTCTGGTTATTATTTTAACTGTAATGGATATGGGCACAAGAAAGAAGAATGCAAAAAACCTAATCAATCAGGATATAGACAAGACAATGGAAAAGAATCAATAGTGAAACCTACATGCTACAAATGTAATAACATTGGGCACATTGTGAAGTACTATAAGCTGCAAGTCAAATAGGAAAGAATACCTCCTATATGTTACAAATGCAATAATCTAGGACATATAGCAAAATTTGGCAGGTATAATGGATCAGACAATAGAAGAGTGCCACCTCCTATGAATTCACAGAAGAATGGAAATGGTATTGGTAAGAGTGTTGCAGATTTGAAGAGTGATTTTGAAAGTTGTTTTAAGAAGGCAGAAGATAGCAACAGTGGTAAGATATGAAAGATAAAAGAAACTAGTGAGACATCAGTTTAGGGAGATTCAATAGAGGCTGTTGGATATTTGCCTGATGGTAGCAAGATAGAATCGACCTAATTGGTTGATCATGGCCTTAGGGGGAGCATTGGATACATACATCAGAATATATCCTACCCCAAAATTTTTGGATTGAGCTTGTGTGAGCTTGGGTATAATCTTTTCTAACATCATGAAGTATACATCTAAGAGTGCAACATCAGTCGACACATATATTTTGTTTGCAAGATCTAACAACAGACTGGACAGTTTTAAGTGAAAGTGAAATTCATAAATTAAACTTGTATAAAGCACCACTTGATGACCTATCTCTTTACCATTTGATGAAGAGTGAGCTAAGGAAATCAGAGAGCAGATAAGTTATGATTATTCTACATTAGCCATGCGTGATTGATAGAAGGATAAACTCAAAATTCAGTAGAAGAAAGGTTTTTACATCATCTTGTATAGTTAGAAAATGGAAGCACTTCCATGGTAGACTGGTTTATCCTTTTGAGTAAGTGGTATGGGGTCATGTCAAGAAACCTTAATGGGTCCCTGACTTTGATCTAACTTTATTTTCCTATTCTGCCCCATTTCCACTCTTTCCAGCCTATTTATGGCAATCCAGACTGAGAAAATGGGACTTTGGCCTTAGGGTCAAGGTCAACCTTTTTGGGTCAAGGTTGAACTCAATCTTGACCTAAGTCAAGGTCAAACTCAACCTTGAACTAGGTCAAAATTGACCTTTTTCATGTCCAAGGCCCAAATTCCAGAATCTCAGGGTTTCCGGATGTTGGTCTTTGGAAAAATTCCATTCTTGCTTCCGTGTCGGCTATTTTGGGCTTCGGGACAAAAAATCCTAAATTATATTTAACATAGGTCCTCTTCTAGGGGCATGAGTCCAATTAGAATTTAATTATCCTATGTCAGCCTCTCTAGAAGATTGTGCCCTAATTTCATATAAAAGGAAGCTTTCTCCTCTCATTTTCTCTAAGCATCAAGAAGTAAAAGCATAATCAAGAATCCTAAAACTTTCAAGACTTGAAGAGTGAATTTCAAAGGTGAAGAAGAAATATTTGAAGCAAGACAAGTAGTCATTGAAGCATTCATCCATTCTCAATAACTTATCAATCATCCATTTTCATCAAGGAGATCCATTGGTGGTCATTGAAGGAGTCAAGCTCCATGGAGCCCTCTTGTTGAATATTTCTCCATCTACATTGCTCCAAGCCTCTTCCAATTCAAGAACCCATTAAAGACTGATGTTGAAGATCTACAATAAATTTATTGAAGACATCCTACATTCTAAATTCTACATTCTATTGGTGCATCCATACTTGTGGATTCAAGGATTCAAATCCTCCACAAGGACTTTTACATGAGCAAGGTGAATTGTTTCATTTACTTTGTTTATTTCTGCAATTTTAATTATATATTTGAGGTTAATTCCAAAATTGGGGTTTGACTAAGGAAAACCCCTCCCCCCCAAGAAAAACCCCTTTTTCTTGTAGGTACAGGTTCATAACAGTAGATCGGGACAGAGATTCAGATACCCTTTTTGGCAAACTTCTGAGATTTGAAAATAGAATTTCAGTCTAAGACTTTTTAGGTCAATTTTGACCTAGGGTGCAATCAAAAATTTTGGTAAATGGTGACATTGACTTGAGGGTACAAATTGAAACTGTCTCAGAATGGAAAAATATTTCTAGGTTTTTTCCGTCTCTGCATTTCTATTCTAGATTTGGTCTCAGATTTTCCAGAAACTCAACACAGGCTTCAGAAAAAAAAACATTATTTGATTTGCAATATTTCAAGGTTAGTGCATTTCTCCCATTAAATTCAATTAAGGTTTTCAATCTATCTAAATCTAAAATACATTTCAAATTAATCAATCAAACCCGGGAAATTAAGATCTTCCTTCCTTATTCTTGTTTCCAAATGATTGATTCATTTATGCATTGATCCTTCCTTTTGGGTTAATCAACTTGGATCTTTCATTTACATATCAAAGGATAGAAGGAGAGCATCTTATTTACCCCCACAACATATTTAAATGTAAGGGATTTTATGTTAAATGAACACATGACCCAAACCCCATCATTTTGTCCTTTACACATCTAGCCATAGATGCACCTATTATTTTTGATGTTACAAATCGACCTAGGTATAAGTTTAAGAAACATTCATTCAAATCATGTGAAGAGGATCCAGAGGGAGAATTTTCTGAAACCCCGTATGGTGTGTTGCATGTAGAAGATATTAGGGCTTACATACATTGTAAGTATGATATACTGGGAATTGATGATATATCAACTGAGATGGAGTATATGAGTGATAATGGAGTCATGAGAGAAGAATACAAACATATTAATCAGTTGAGCATAATGAAAATTTTGGATTTATGCAAATTCGGTGAAGATGAATGGTTCAAAATACTATTAAGTAGGGTTCATGATCAGTTTATCTGGATTGGTGATCAACCTGTGAAGATTTGTAGTGACCTAATCCATGAAATCACTGGATTGGACAACACTGGAGTTATCCCTATTGTAGAGAAACATGTGAAGAAATAATTTTAAACCCTAACTCATTCTAAATGGGATAGATGGGAAATGACAGTAAATGACATCTTTCAATAAGATGTAAGATTGATTGTGATGATACTTGGGTACAAGTTCTACTATAGTAGAAAACCTAATTCAATATTTGTTGGGGTAATCATGATGGCATGGAGAAGGTGAAGGAGAATGTATAGTATAATCTATGCAAAGTTCTGGCACAACAATTCCTTGAGAATGTGAAGTTAGTGAAGAAGGACAGAATGAAAACCTTCAGATTTGGTTCATTACTGATGCATATGTTCATTCATATTGAGCACAAATTTCCTAGCTTACATCCTAGTGGTTGGAAATCTGGAGTACCTACTGGCATATTGATTTCACAGAGCTACAAGAGACAAAATGCTTCTTGGGTTGATGGTGAACTATTTGGTATGATCAAGATACTACATAGACAGATGAAAACAAGATACAGAATACATGAAGACATTGTTGAGAAATACAAAGATACAATCTGTTTCATGGTTGAAACTGATTTGTGTATGCTTTGAAGCAGTCATACCCAGAAAGAAATGGTGTTATCCCATGGGTTATGAAGTAAGTTATGAGGTACTTACTATGCAAGTAGAACATGTCCTTGTATCAAAAATTGATACAATAGAGGAAAGATGGGGAACTTATTAGGAAAAGTCAGAAAAATTAAGAGAAGAACAAAATAGAGGTCTGAGGAAGAGAAAGATTGAAAATCTTGTACATGAATGCGGAGTTAAAGATGGATTGACAGAAGAGGAACTAAAAGAATTCAAAAAGAAGATGGCAGAAAGATCACTTGGACTAGCAAGTGGAAGTACTATAGCCCTTCCTACTCCTAAGGTAATTATGGTAGACAATCCACCTCCTCCTCAACAACAAACAGCACAAGCTGAAACTATTACTTCTAGAGTTACAAGATCAAGCATGCAAACATCACCTAAAGAGTAGAGCATAGAAGGAGAAGAGAAGAAAGTATAAAAACACATTTGGAAACCTGACCTAAAGATGCTAGAGAAGAGAGCATTAGAACAAGGAATATTGGTCACAATTGATAAATACTATAACAAGTATGAAGAAGCAGACAAACTTAAAATTGAGGACATTGTGATAGATCACTTAATTACTTTCAAGAAGACACTATTAGAAATTGAAGGAAACATACCCATAGACCTATATGGAAGATTGGAGATAAGAAAACATGTTGCAAAAATTGAACATGATACAATCAAAAACCAAGAAATTGATAACATGCTTCCTGTGATATCAGTTCAAGAAATATGATGAAGTCACTGAGGAAACTTAGATGGTACTATAGAATATACTGATGAGTACTAATTCTAACAATTTATCACCTCCTAAGACCACTTCGCCCACACAATTGGGAATGGGTGAAAGATCTAAGGAAACAGAGACAACTTCTAAGAAGAGTAAAGTAGATCCACCACCAGATTTCTATGTTTCTGGTGTAGCACTAACTCTTGACACCTCTCAAGATGAAAATGACCCTTTTTCACGGAACACGGATACTTCTATAGCGGATGAGGCTGAACAGAAAAAGGAAGAGGATCAAAAGAAGGAAGAAGAGTAGAAGGAAGAATAAAATAAGACAGATCAGAAAGAGGATGAAAATAAAGAGGTAAACACATCATCCATTTCATTGTTGGAAAGCAGTGATGTAAATGTTGATAGCATGGATGAATTTGAATTAGTAAAATTGGCATTTACTATTTGAACAAAGAAAAGGAAAGATCAGGACAGAAAGGAGACAAGAAGGCAAAAGTAATCATAAGAGAAATTGATACAGTAAACAAATTTCTTCCAACACCTATTGTTTTCTAGAATAAAGATGACATTGAAAATCTAAGAATTACACTTGATGAATTTGATGGGCACTATGAGAACTTATTGAAGATAGCAAAAGAAAAGGCAGAGAAGACATACTCAGAGAAGAAGCTAATAGTAGTTTGCAAATCTATCACATGGGATTTAGGCATTGTGAAATCCTTCTTGACAAATGCAAGGAGCTACATTGGACATGGGAGAAAATTGTTCAGTTATTGCATGAATCCAATAAGGCATGTTCATGATGTAGAAGACATTATTTCCAAAGAGAGGGCAACTTTGAACAGTATGATGGATGGTTGTGAAACATCCTCACACTCCAAAAAAGAGTTAGACAAAGAAGTCACAATGATTTTAGCTAAACTCAGTGTATTAGATAATGAGAAAGGGAGAGTATTGACAAGATTCAATTTGCTGAAAAGCTTTATCACTCTTAAGTTATCAATACTTGAGGTTCATCTCTCAGACTTGGAGAAAGTGACAGATTCACTAGATAAATATATGCCCACAGACTTGAAAGAAGCTGACACCACATCATTTTCACTAAATGGCTTAATTCACCCTAGCCAAATTTTGTTCAAAACATGGACTACAGAAGTGAAGATCTTGGAAGATTCCTTTCAGGATATTTTGAAACTGGTGAGAAAGAACTAAAACCTATTGTTGTATATGCACCTTTGTCATTATTGTCAAAGGGGGAGAAGAGAAGAAAAAAATATAGATACATATATAATAAAAAAATTATATAGGAAAAGAAAAGAAAAGAGAAAAAGAAAAAGAAAGGAAGATTATAGAGAAGACAGATTTGTTGGAACACTTATTCATTTTTTTTGTTAAGTGTTGCCATCAATGCCAAAGGGAGAGACTATTAGAAAGTAATCAATTTTGTGTAAATTTGATTTACTTTTTGGTTTTCATTTATGGCAACACATCTGGGTTTCAGATCGATTCCAAAAAAGATAAGTTTTGATGATTTAGAAATTGACTAAGTGTAGAAGCATAGATACAGAAGTGTTTTGGATGCCAAAGATCGAGATCGATGATTTAGGGCAAGCGAGCTTAGAGAAAGATAGTATGGGGTATGTATGACCTCCACATAAGATTGATTTAGTTTTGGTTGAGTCTACGGTGATTTAGACAGAATTAAAGATAGACAGACTACAACAGAACAATGAAACAGAGTAGTTTGACAGTAGCGAAGATTGAGGGAGTATGGCTTGGACTCCAGAAAATCGAAGTTGTATTCTGGTTGTTGATAACCTCCAAATTGACTATATTCTGTTTGTTGATAACCTCCAAATTGACTATGTAAGAGTGCTGACTATGAATTTGATATTTAATATATTAAATTTATTTTGTATTGAAGGCCGACTTAGTAATATTTGTAATATTCATATTGAGAGCCGACATTGTAAAGTTGTGAGATATATATGTAAGATCTTTTTGATAAAGATAGAAGTTGTAATGTTGGTGAGTGGTTAGTTGGATAGTTGGATAAGTTGTTGAGTGAATAGCATAGTAGATAATGAAAAATATCATTGAAGAACATTAAAGGAACTACCTAAGCACCAGTGTTTCTTGTTTTTATTCATGACTGAGAACACTTTGTAACCTGAATTATGTTGTAAGAGCTATAAGCTCAGTTGGCCCCTAATAGGGTGTTGTGAACCTTTAACAGGGTTGTAATTCCTTTAACAAGGAAATGTACTATGTAATATTCAGCTCCTAATAGGGCTAGGTCTCCTTATAGGGACATTATACTTTAGTACATGCTTGTGGGTACCATCCCCACCAGGGTTTTCCCTAGGCCAGGGTTTCCTCAAAAACAAAATATGGTGTTATGAGTACTATTTCATTTACTTATGTTCTTTTCTTTACTACAAGTTTATGGTTAATATTTAAAGTGTTGAATAATTTAATTAAGTACTATAATATTGATTCACCCCTCTCTCAGTATTATCCAATCCTAATAATCCCCCCCAAGGAATTGGCTTACTCCTGGAAGCTGATATGTCATTCTATAGATAACACACCCTATGCAGATTCGATACTAAACCAAAAAAAGGCACACACAAAAGTTTCACCTCCATTCAACTCAAAATATACCCTTTTCTAGTCCACTCAACTTGACCTCTGTCAGAGGAACCTCTTACACAACATAAGATATTAACATTTATCACAAGGGCCTTTACTCAAGAATTCCAAGCTAGTTGGGAAATGTATACTTATAGTTCTCTTCTATCCATGGTAAATGAAAACCTTCTACTCCATCATGAGACATCCAAAAGAGAAGAGTACCTCCCAAGTCGATCACAGAGTCCGCACCCACTTTTTCAATCTATCATTAGGGCCCTCTTTATAAAATACTTATGTAAGGATACAAAAAAGTAGGTTGTACGGGTCTAACTTAATTATTGCAAATAAGTGTCTAGATTTATGAGTTTAATGGTCATGTTAAGTTTTGTGTATCACCCTTATTCTAATTTGTAGTTTTTCAATTCATAGTTTTTCATTTTATGTTTTCTCTCTTCCTTTTTCCTTAATAGAGTAGTGGAGTTAGTTAAATTAAGGAGAGAGCCGAGAGGAATTCAACCTTATTTGGAGGTTGATCTCCATTTCTTTTCAAGGCCCACACTTTGAGAGATCTTCTAATGTTTTACTGAGTGGTTGAATAGGATTCAACAGAGGGTGTGCATTCATGTGATAACACTAATGAATCATAAACAAATTGTACCCCCTAATTTCTATCTAGATATCATCCAAATCTTGATATTTATCTTCTAGCCTATCTTCATTAGGTTTGATGTGTTTTGACCTTGGACCAAACATAAGAAATTGATCCAATAGTTGTTGATTTAGGGGTCTATCTTCCCTCTTATTCCTTTTGCATTCAACTTCCTCACTACTCCCAGTCTGTGGTGGGTCTTTCTGTTTATGTGCCCTATGCTTCTTATAAGAATATCCCTCCATGGTCTCTACTATAAAAGAAAAATTAAGAAATTTTAGAGACTTACTTTATTTTAGACAATTTTATGAAGACATTATTTTGCCATTAGTATACTCAGAGGAAAAACACAGTCAGAAAGCATTACTGGCAAACAACATGAATCACCAGTGGAACAAAAGTAGTACTAGTGAAATGCAAGCATACCCGAAAGCACAAAGAATTTTGAGAAAAATGCTAAGTATAAATATGACAAGCTTCACCGGTGAACATAAGCATTACCGGCAAACATAAGCATTATCGGCGAACACAAGCATTACCAGCGAACACAAGCATTACCGGAAACATAGTTTCTAGAATCAACCTAATAGGAACAGACAAGCATACCCGATGACATGTTCAGAGAAAGGAACACCGACGATCAAGAAAACCGACCATCAGAACCGACAGACAGATCAAGAACCCGAAAATTGTGGATCTGAGTTTTACACATCGATTAAAGCAATGTAAATCTATTTATAGAGTTTTATTTTTGTTTTAAATCAGATTAGATGGTCATGCATGCTTTACGAAAATGCTTTAAAGCATCCTAACGGATCTAAAGCATATCTAACTAAAGATTAAGATCAAGTTGTATATCTTGAATCTAGAGCTAACGTGTAAATGCATGAATCAAGAATTGAGCCTAGATTAGTATAAATAGATGTTCATACTCAATTGTGAGCACATGAATTCTTAATAATTGATAGCCACAAAGAGCATCTAAGGAGCAGAAGGCATAATTCATGCAAAGATCACAAACATAATATATCAGTTATCAAAGAAAACACAAAGGCTACCGACGAGCAGATAAAGGTAATACTCAATCATGGAAGGATGATTAATAGTATTTTTGGAGCTTTATAGGATCTGTTTCATCAGCAATTAAAGATTGTATTTATCTTCAGATCAAAGACTTATGTAGTTGCGCTCTAACAAGTGCATCATATCTAAAATCCTTTTGTAGAAGGTGGACTTAACCGTCCTTTGTAAATCTCTTAACAGAGTGCACACTTAACAGTGTTGCTAAAGCTTCAAACAAAGTAGATCTTAACAAGTCTCCATTGTAATAATCCTAATAGGGTAGGTCATCAGAAGTGACCAAATTGTAAGCCTTAACCGGCTCTTCTTATCTACAGATAGTGAAGTTTGTGGGTAACAATCCCCACCGCAGTTTTTACTTCCTTAACAGGGGTTTTCTGCGATACCATATCTTGTGTTATGTGTTATCAAATTTCATGTATGTTTATTTTACTGTTACACATCAAATGGAATGTATGATATGATTTCACATACATAAAGAAAGATGAACAAATAGATAAGTTGTTCTACAAACTGATGACTAAGGGTTACTGGGCTAACCAAGAAAAGCTTTAGAGGTACTGATTCACCCCTCCCCTCTTAGTACGTCATCTCAATATAATTCCAACATTTTAGCAATGGATTTCTACAAGTCATCTTTGATTTTGAACTCTCCTTTACTTAGAATTATATTTTTGGAGTACTAGCTTGAGGCAGGAAGTTGATCATAAAATTGTAGTATGGTGTGCAATATCTTTTTCATGCATCTTATAATGGTTGCAATATTCATTTAATGCTTATTTTCAAATTGTCTGTCAATGTGATAATTATCGATCTCTGTCATCATTCATGTCATATTAATTTATTGCTTCCTTTCACACATTGATGAAACCTCCCACTAACTACTTCAATATGATACACCAGTCTTTTTCAATTGTAGTTGATCAAAGAAATGGTACAGGTTTACATCGATGACTACTTGTTCCTTTGATAAAATTCTCATACTTTCTTGTTGTCATGGATGCCCTAGCCATGTTTTAGCAAAATGATGTCAATAGTGCCATCTGTAATGCCTCACCGGGGAACCCAGGAGAACTAACCTAATTATTACACTAAGTTAACATGATAATTTTTTTTAAATGTTTACAAACAATAATGTTAACAATGTGAAAGCAACACAATGAAGTACATGACATACACATAAGTACAACTCAATAAAGATAATAATTTTGGAGGGTTCCTTGACGTAGAATTACTTAAGAAAAATAATCTATGAAGAACAACTATGAAAGAATAACATAAAAGATATATCAACTGAATCTAATAATATACATCTCATATAATAAGACCACATATACATCTGACACCAAAGGTATACCAATAAATCGACATCCACTGCACAAGTCGCAGGGTATGCAATAATACATAACAATACAATACAATACATCCTCTGAAAGGATGTTAACCAATATACACATATGGTTACAAATATACAACTCATGAAACTGAACAAGTCTTCAGAAGAATAAGAAGATAGAACTGCAACAAGGATCATCCAATCATGAAGAAGAACGGTCATATCTCAATGGTAATAATAATCACTACCACCTGACATTATGGAACCAAAGGTCCACTCCCACCGTGCTGAGGAGATAATAACAGGCCCACTCACATGGGTATACAAAATGAAAGGCAACAACAAGGTATACATGAAATCATGAAGAAATGCATAGGAAGATCCTAGAAGCTCTTTGAATCAAAATAAGGAAATATACACAATACCAGAGGTAACCAACACACGTAGAATAACCTAAGTTGTATATAGGGAAGTGTCATCACATAAGTCTACCCTTAAGTAACCCTAGTAGTCCTTCCTGGACCCTGGCCTCCAAGTGACTCTATGTGGCTCAGTAATCCTTTTGTGAAGATAAGGATCCTGACTCCCATCCTAGCATATAATAACACTCAAGGCATGGGTAGAGACTCAGACATCTTATTAGTGCATTTTAAAACTCCTTTAATGTTTCATGTTTTCACTTATTAAGTAGCTTGACAATGAGTTATCCTAGTAGCCTCTTAGGGCCCAGGTCCCCATTGCAAGATACTTCCCCTCTATACACTCAGTTAACCTACCTAGACTCATAACAAAAGAAGGTATAACATAAATATCAAACTGCTTCCTGTCCATACAAGATCATATTGGTTCTCAAATAACCATAACAACTGAAAGTACCCTCAGAAGATCACATAAAATAGTTTAGACAAACCATGTTGGGTAGGGACAATCATACCAAAATGACATCATAAGAAACATGCATTGGAAAACATGCAACCCACCATAAAGAAACCAAAACCCCAAAACCTCTGGTTTTACATCTTAAAAGCCAACTTGACACCCCACTAGATACCCAAAATGACAGAATTTCATAAAAGAAAGGAACACATAATTCAAATAATCACCCAAAAACATCTCATGGTATGATAAACACAATTTTAGAAAGAACTAATCAAAACTCAGTGATAAACTAATTTATAATAACATTATGCAAATTCGTTTATCTAACAAAATTACTAACAAAACTATAATTAATTTCAAAGGAAGATGCAAATAAAATCCCTATAGATTAATTTATAAAATCTAACACATATAAATTAATCTATTTTAATAATTACTAAGATTCAAATATAATTACAAGTAAAAGTTTATTGGAATCATCCACATAATTTATAATTTAATTTTTTTTTTTTTCAAATAGAATTTTCTGAAATTAGAATAACACTCCATGTGAATTTAAATTTTTTTTTTTTATAAATTTTATTATTATTATTATTATTATTATTAAATAGAATTTATAAAAAACGTAATTTCTAAATAGAATTTTTAAATAAATATAATTTCTAAAAATAGAATATTATTACATGCAAATTCCAACAATAATTATTTTAATACAAATAAATAAATCCTTCTTAAATAACATGCAAATAAATATATCTTATAAATACTTATTCTTTAAAAAATACTATTTAATTAATTTTCATAATAAAAGAGAGAACATGCATTTATCCTCATTTTATATTTTACTATGCAATTGTATATCTACATGCAATAATACTAAATTAATTAAATAATAAAGCATGCAATTTGATGCAACCAAGGAAAACACTCTAAATTTAAAATTAATTCTTTTTTTTAAGAGAATTTTTAAACATGCAATTAACTCTATTCTTTTGTTTCCATGCAAACCTGGACCTGAGTTTTGGACAGGAACATGGTAAGGGTACAATTTTCTTTCCAAGGTAAGGGATTTATAGATCTGAGGGTTTCAAGACGAGTTTTACAACAATAACAAATTTATCTCAAAGAAGACTTTTTTCACAGATCTAAAACCCTAAGGGCAATATTAAAAACTAAATCATTCCAATTGAAAACCTCGATGCCCATTTTTCAACCAATACAAATAAATGACACCCTTAAGCCCAAAACACAAATCTGACATGCAATCAAGAAAGAAAAACCACAAAATTCTTCCAATTTTAATCAATAAAATCACATAATAACAAACAAGAAAGATTCAAACAAAGGATCCTAGCATTCCAGATGCATAGAAGACAGCGATATGGAAGCTAGAATTATCAAGATCACGATCCTACCTTAGTAACTGATGAGAGGAACAAATTCACA
The DNA here is from genome assembly GCA_018584345.1 of Thuja plicata. NCBI lineage: Eukaryota > Viridiplantae > Streptophyta > Pinopsida > Cupressales > Cupressaceae > Thuja > Thuja plicata. The sequence continues at coordinate 399,921 of MU227454.1, read as the reverse complement.
ATTCCAAGCAATCAAGAATCCAAAAATGCTTCTACGCTTTCCACAAATCTCCAATCACCTGATTTCTTCTTCTCCCTGATTGAATAACGTCCAAAAGGACTTTCAATCTAAGGACATAGAAAACCAGGCAATTAGGTTTTCAAAAAGTGAAACCCTAATCAAATATCAATTATCTAATTACTAATTAAAAGAAATTCTTTATTTTTAATTTTCACTTAAAGCATACACAACTCAACTTTATAATATAAAAGCAAAGTCATAATTGAAAATGCATGAGAGTATTTTTAATTAAATTAAATCAATTAATCATGCAACTTAAAGTATTTACTCAATAATCTAATTTGTACAATTAATTACAATTATTAGATTTAATATTTATTAAATCTCAATTATTAAATTAAGACTTATTAATTAAATTAATTAATTAAATATAGGCATTTAATTAATATTTAATTATTAAATAGCCATATATTTAATATATCAATGTTTTAACCTTATCATAGGTGCAATTATTAACATTAATATTTACCATAATTATTCATTAAATAAATCAAGCTAAAAGCATAATTAAATCAACTGAAAATCATCTAAACAGAAAAAACAACTGACACACAAGCACACACAGAAAGACTCACGAATCTACATCACTTGACAGATTCAAATAGGATAGTCAATTAGATTTTTTTCCATTTCTAGGACAAAATAAGCGTTCAGGATATGGATTTAGGCTTGAATACTATCTCCCCTCTCTTACCATTGAGATATTGCGATAGGGCACGCTCACTCCTGCCAATTCAAGGAAGACGTAGCCTGGTACCTGCAAACATGTCATCACAAAGATAAACATACATGCATATAATATAACAAACAATGGTTAAGATCAGTTTATCTTGTGGATCTCGCTGAAGCAATTAACTACGACTCTGTCCCATACCATACCAAACATGTCGAACAGAAAAGTAAAGCGTAACAACGATCCATATGCATATAGATATAGGGCCAGTATTGTTAGAAAACCATAATCAAAATGTCATCATAACATATACGTAACCATCATGAAATAACTATAAATCACATGTAAATAGAAGATATAATACACTGAGCAATTGAATCAATAACATTATGAAATGTAATACATGAATATCCTCAAAACCAACTGAAATAATCAACACATACATGAAAAGGCCTAAAAGAGTTCGGCAACAGAAACAGAAAAGAAAACTAAGAGGTGGGTATTACATCATTGGCCAAAACAATGCAAAGTCCCTTCGATAACACTTTATAAATATAACTTTAATTTTGTAAAAACCTATTTTAATTTCTTACATATTTTATGTTTCTTTGATAAGCATCATTTTCTATGAAACAATGTCCAATCATATTGACATTCTCACTTTTATGTAACCTTCATTTCGTTGGACCCTCCTAAATGGCCTATCGAAGCTCATGCTCACTCGATGAGCTCTTTTCAGTGAGATAATAGACAAGTTTATTCGTTATCTCCTTTTCGATATAACATCCCTTTTCGAACAAAATTTTCATGCCTTAGTAGACATATGGTGTTATATTGTGATGCAGGAGCATCCTGGGTGTAAGGGCAATCTTGCATCACCCAAAAATATTTCTGTTTGCTTTTCAATAAGGGCTATCTTGTGTAGAGCTGCTATTTATGGAAACTTGCTATTTTTAGTAAGTTGGTCATATGATCTCAGAATGTTCTGATTTCACATGTGGAGGTTCATCTCAATCTTATCAGCCTGCCAGTAAAGTTTCATGGCTAGATCAGGTCTAGTTTTGAAGATATTAAAGATTTTTGATATTGGCAGTAGGGTACAGAAACTTTGAACTCAGTTTTGAAGGCTTTAGAGGCCCCGGATGAGGTTGAAAATTTGGGTGACTAGCGCTTGCGCTGGTCTTGCATTAACCATGCTTGTAGAGAACTTTGTGGCCATTCCGGATTGGGGTCATAATAGTCAATTGGGTCAACTGGTGATGACTTATGGTCTTCGGAAGTTGGGTCCCCTGAAATGGCGGAAAAAAATTTTCTTCAAAATTTTTGTTCGGGTTTCAAAAGTTATTTTGAGCCGACTATGATGTAATAAATTGTAAAATAAAATAATTCTAAGTTTGGTCGGCCCTATGTTCTAAATTTATGGAACCTTCTCGGGCGGTGGAAATTGCCTATATAAAGAAGGCCCGTAGTGTTGTCTAGGGCAGTTCTGGGGAGAGCTAGGTAATAATTCGAGGCTTTGTCCTACAGAATATTGTAAGGGGAATGCCCATGTGAATTTGCATATTGTAATTCTGAAAGTTTGTAATTCCACATTTGTGGAAATAATAAGAAGCCCATTTTCTGTTCTTGCAAATTGTTGTTGCTTCTCTGTTTCTGTTATGTGTTTGTGGTATTAAGGGAAGCACCCTTCATCATATTGATATCTTCTTTGTCGAAGGAATTATTGTAAATGTCACATCAAAATTATATTTTGATGTGACAGTTTAAGGGAAAAAAATTCTACACTCTACAACTAACAACCAAGATTAATGTGTGTGTTTTGTAGTGTTAAGGTGCTACAAATATAACATACTTTTAAGGATTGAATTAAAATCACATAAACTAAATGTTAACTACAATATTACACACATGGAAACAAGCTTTTGAAGGAAAAAATGAATTTTATTGATGAAAGGTGCTTGTACAATAATACACACTTGAAAAACACTTGTTATGCCTTGAAAATAAGAAGTAATAACAAATAAGAAGTTATAAATGTTGTTACAGTCACCAAGTGATTGCTTCTGAGTTACAAAACTTTTATTTTTTATTGAAAGAGCTTATACCAGGTACAATACAAAGCATAATAGAGTGAGAACTCCCCTACAACTGAATTTTACATTTCCTTTTATCTCCTTTAAAAAAAAGAGAGAAAATATGAGAATAATTAAGAGAGATATTAAAGATAAGAGACATATTCCATTTGTGGTAGCTACAAAGGAGTGGTTGAATGCTTGAAAAGGTTTTCATCTTAACTATGGGTCGGACTCAACTGAAAAAGAACATTAAAAAATATTCAAACTGCTCCAAAAGGTGTCATAAAGGCATGCAACCACCTTTTAACCATATCTATACCCTAAGGTAGTCTTAAATAGCCCCTAGATATTGGCAATTTCTAAGAAATTAGTCAAAACTTCCATCGTCCTATATCTTCTCTCTCATTCCTATATTTGTGTTCACCTACTGTTATATTTGTGTTCACCTACTGTCCAACTCATCAACCAAACCCTATAAATTTGCAAAATCTCCCTAACTACCTTGGGTTGGATGTGACTGATTCTTGGCCATAAAGACCCTCCCAACTGTTAAAAATTGAAAGATAAATTCTTGAAAGTGCCTATTGAATTCATTCACATACCCTGGGGAATATTTTCCACATGTTGAAATGACTATAACAGTCCTAAATTTGTCCTTCCATTACTTCTTCTTGTAACTGTTTCCCTCAATCCGCATTGTACTGATCATGCATCATATATATCAAGCTTCTCTCTACTCTGTCATCTTCGAATGCTTTAAATAAGTGAAGATTCCCACAGCATGTTCCCCTTTATGTTTGTTATCCTTTCTCTATTTTCCATTTCCTCATCATAATCTCTTGACATGATGAAGTTATCTCAACAAAATTAGTCTTTAAACCAAAATTTGATGATACAAACATTATACATGGTGTCACACCAACAAATTCAAAGAATTCCATACAAGCACCTCTTTATGTTGGAGCTACAATAGTTATTTAACATCCTCCATATCATACCACTGTCTGTTTTTTTTGCATCTTCCATCATATTCAAAGACAAATCAAGTATCCTTGTTTTCAAGCATGACTGTGTACCACTCTCATGGCACAATCTTCTCTCACAATGAATGGTTTCTTTTAATATGCATGATGATTTAAATGACTACAAAGACTCACTATTCTATACTATCATCTTGCTGATTTTCCTCGTATAAGTTCTTCAAGGTTATAATGTCGCCCATATCCCAACCTATGAATTACAACTCTTTTTTCAGTCTAGATAACTATCATTATTCACTTTCTACATTATTTTACTCAACGCAATATGCACCTGTGTTCCATACCAATGAAAAGTTTTAAACTAAAACTTTGGAAAATATTTCATAGTGTTTCATGCACGAGGAATATTAGCTATACATTTCTTATGAAACTTTTCATGCTCAATTCAATCCCCATCATTAAAGTTGCTTTTTTGTGCTTTTGACTGTCACATTGCTCCTAGAACAACAGACTGCCACTATACTCATCGCCAAAATTTCTATATGCCTCACTCTTATACACCTTACTATTAGAATAATGGTCATTGAAACAATTGGTCTAACAACAAATAAAACATATGGTATGCCCTTTATTACAGCAAAATGGTGATTGTCTATTGATTGATCCTTCATAGAAGAACAAAACACACTATCATGCATATGTTTATAGAGTAACACAAATAATATCCTATGATTTGTCTTCCACGTGCAGCCCATAAAATATAGCTCCTTTTATTTATTACCCTTAGCTGATCATCATAACGTTCTCTTTCACTTTGAACAAGTTATCCTCTACCTTCTTCTTCCTAATTGAACTACCCCTCCAAAGAATATGATTTTCTCAATCATTTAATATGGATTTCCTTGTATGGATTTTCTGTTGTATTTGTGGGAATTTGTTCTTTACATTGAAACTTATACTGCTTTATAAGAAAATGATGTTCCTTGCATGAAACCAGATTCTTTCTACTTATTGAGACTATTGTTCATCTATGCTAACAACCATCATTTCATGCACCTAGTTGTTCAACTACTACTCTCTGTATAATAATTGCTTGATCTTATTATTGGGTATATGATTTTAGAATGACTATCTTTGATTTCCTCACCTCTTGTAATTAGGAGAATCCTTTACCTTACATGGATTTTCTCAAGGTAAAAATTCTTTTAAGATACCTATAGTACACATTAAGATCCTTCTTGAATAGAGACCACATTATTGAAACAAATAGTAACAAGGATTTGGACAATAGAAAGACAACATATCTGAGATATCAACTATTATAAAGTTCATGAAAATATTGAATGAAAACTTGAAAACTAATACTACAAACACTTACGATGACATACAACTTTCACGTTAATCTTTCAAGCTTAAAAAAAACTTAATTGATTGTCCAAAGCCCCTTTTCCTTCTCTTCATTCCATAATATTTGAAAAAACTTTTCTACAAGATTATTTCTCTGTCCTCTTTTGTTGCTTCTCTCTGAACTCTAGTTGTTGCAGTTCACTTCATGGACCTTCAGTTGTTTCTATAGTTTTCTCCTTGAAAGCTGACCATTGTATCTCTACTCAAAATATTTTAATTACATGACCACACTTGTAATAGTGATAAGGAATCCTTCATTAGAATTTCCTACGCACTCCCCACCCTTAATAATGTTTTGTGACTATGTTTGATCTCTTGACTGCAAACTCTTTTGTCTGTCAAGTCTCTTCATTTATAAAGGTTCACTATTGGTAAAGAAAATCATATTTAGACTCCCTTCCCTTCTTTGTTCACTATCACTACCTTCCCTCTTTTGAAACACGAAATAAATCAATTTGTCTATTGAAGCACTAATGTTCTTATGGTAGTTAAAATAAAATTTGATGGAAACAGTAGATGATCTCAAAATATAGTGAACGGATGATCATATCAATTGAATGCCTCCTCATAGTAGTCAAACAAACTCATGAAATAGTCATGTCTCCTAAAAACTTCTGATGGATCCTAACACACACTGGATTTAATGCATGTTTCACTAGACTATCCCTAACATATTTTGGATCAGGAGATCTGATAGAAACTTATATTACTCATTCAACATTGGAGACGTCCATCCATTTCATCATGCTTTGTGGATACACATATTATAATAAAACATGTTTGAAAATTTTATTTATAGATTGCAGTATATACTATTTGATGAATTCAATATGAAGCTTTGTAGGGGTTTTGATTGTTAACAATATGAGATTATAATCTCGTGTTTGACTTGGGGATTATAATCTCTCACCTCTGATAATGCAATGGGATTAGCATCAATCAATTATTTTAATGTTGATTCAAGTGATTGACCCAAGGGAGTGAATGCTCTTTTAGGGAAATTATTTTGAAGTGATTTTCCTTTATTTCAAGATGGTCCTTTGAGGTTATAAATGGGTTGTGAAGGTTTGGAAACCTTTGCATTCACAACACCATTATTGACGAAATTCTTATTTTCAGCTCAAAAGGGAGGCTTATTATTGCGAGTATTGCTTGAATTGTAATTTATCTTATGGTATATTTCATGATGAGTCTTGATTTTACCATCATCAATGAGGACTTATTCAACTTTTAAACCCATTTCTATGACTTCCTCAAATTTATTAAATAATTTAAAGTGAAGTTCTTTCCTAATTTCTTTGTTCAAATTGTAACAAAATAGGTCAATCAATTGCTTATCAAGAATCCCATATGGTGATATCTTTTTCAAGTGTCTCTATCTTTGTAGGATTGATAGGAAAGATTCCCCTATTTTTTCTTAGTGTCACATAATTTATTCATGGTGATCTCATGCTCGCAATTATTTGAATAGTGAGATATGAATTTGTTTCCCAATTCCTTAAAAGACTTAATTGTGAGGGGTAATAATGAAATCCATTCCATCGCACTCCCTCCAAGGTTATGAGGGAAGATTATCATGAGGTAAGTATCATTTCTAGAAAATTCTAATGTGGCAGCACAAAATTCCCTTAGATGGTCTCTAGGATACCATTTCCCTCTATATTCATCAAAATTTGGGATTTCCCAAATGCTAGTAAAATATGGCATTGGTATGCTTGGATCAAAGGAATATGGAAAAATGTTTTCCAAAGTGAATGTAGATAAGGATTTATTTGCATTCTTGAGGTCATCGATATCTTTTCTTAAATCTTCCATGATAGGATTATTGGTAGATAAAGTTGATGATGCTTTAGTAGACTTATTATAATTTGGTTGCAAATAGAAAGGTCTAAAGTCCTTCACCTTATCATCATGATTATATTTAGGTTATTTATATACACTATAATTATCTTCCAATGTGAGCAAGGAAGGGTCAATTTATGTTGTTATTTTGATCCCTTCATCTACAATAGTCTTGAAATATTATTTTGGATCACGTTTCATGGCCTTAGAAAAGAGCTTGCAAAAGTCAGGGTTTTTAAGGGTATGATTGATGACATCCTCAGTTACTTCCTCTTACTCATTATTGTTCTCATTATCAATTTGTTTTTCATGGTATTCTTCCTTATTATGATTCACTCTAATTTCCTTCTCATGATCATATTGATTATGGTCTCCCTCTCCTTGTTCCATTTCCCTATATAATTGAGTTCTTGTCTTAATAGACATACAAAGTGTTCTTGATCTTAAACTAGGAAAAGGATATGATATGGACTATGAGACCCTAAGTGGTGACTCAATGCAAAATCCTAAAGGGGAAAAGACCACTTAATAGTGGTTACGACAACTAGGATGCAACTAAGACAATAATAAATAAAAATGTCAAGTAGGATATGACAATGCCAATTAGGGTATGATGGCTAACGTATGACACTATTAAATAAATAATGAGGATTAAGATATGAAAATGTGAAGGCATTGCAAACTATGGTATAAAGACCAAGGTATGAAAATTCAAAGTAAGATATTAAAATGCCAATGATGATGCCAACCAAGGTACAACGACTAAGATATAATGACTATGAAAACAAAGATATGACAACTAGGATATGATGATGCAAACTAGGATGGGATGACTAAGGTATGACAATTCCAAATATGATATGAAAATGGCAACTAGGATATGATCACTAAGGTATGGCAATGCCAAGCAAGATATGGAAATGCCAACTATATAATATAAAAATGATGACTTATAATGCAAGGATAGCCTAAAAATATAATATGAAGGCAAAGTATGATGTTGGATAATTGATATGACTAAGGATAGGTCTAAGGTTTAACCAAGCTAACTTTAGGTCTGAAATGGTAGTGCAACAAGATATACTTATTCTATAATGGATAGACATATGGGAAATGATTGAAGGGGGGTGTGCCACAATAGGACATGTTATAACCCACACAAGACACCCTACCTAAAGATATTGATGTGATTTCCCTACTCAAGTATGATGAAACTCAATCTAAGACCTACATTAGACTATCATAGTTTTATTGCTTATTATTCATGCTTTGAGTTGTTTTATGCTTAGACATAATTTGACTATTGGAGACTCTTATGTATTTGAGGATCTGTTGAATCCTATGTTATTTATTCAGTACCTAATTATGTAATCAGGGTACACTCAAGTTACCACATGTCTTGATTCAGTTTCAGTATATGATGATGTCATATATATGAGATTTATTGTGTAGAGGTAATTATGATGGGACTTGGTATATGAAACTAATGATATGCTTATTTAAGTTTTGAATACAGATATAGTTTATATTCATGTATTATTGATGTCATATTATGCTTTCATATCATGTTGTTTTGGACCTACTGATATGTGCAATGAGTGTGCAGAGATAGTTGACCATGGATCTAAATCGGGGACCCAGTATTGGAACCTATGTGTAATTTTGTGCATTCAAAGGTCTTATTTATATAAAGAAACATGGACCTCATTGTATATGTGGTTTATTTGTAAATGTGGTTTGAATGTGTGTATTTTAATTAGTTAATGTTAATATGAATAAGCCATGTCATTTGTTTTAATTCATTGTGTCAATTTTGGAAATTGTTGCAATTTAATGCTGACATGGCTAGTAAAGGGAACTATGGTTAGGTGCAAGGTTAACTAAGGTTACCTATGCGTAGTACCCAAGCTTACCCCAAGGTTAGAAGTTTCTAGATGGTAAACTTGACTTAGAAATCCGTTGGTTAACTTTAGGTGTAGTTTAGGAGGGTCTTTTGGGCTCCTAGAAGGTAACCAGGGTCAGTTTTAGCTACCCAACTTGGTACCCTAGGGGTTAGGGGTCATTTTCTGTTATTAATGAGCCTCTAAACTCATTTATTTCTCCCCTAAAGTCTCATTTTCAAACTTGAGCGAATTTGAGGAGTTGTGTAACTTTGGTTAACCTCTCTTTTCTTCCTAGGTTGCATTTAACTCCATTCATGGAGAATGAAGGCAAGTGGGAAGAAAGGGATGGTTAGGGTCACCTCACCCTTTGGTTAGTCTTGGAGGTTTGCCTATTTAGGTAAGATTTTAGGAAGAGTTGATTGTTCACCCACTCTCTACCCTTAGAGATAGGTTTCACAAATTGAAGGAGCTTTTGGAGAAGAAGGATAGGAAGGATATCTCCTCACCACATTTCAACCCACCTTAGCTTTGGAATAAGGTTGGATCTTTTAGAAGTAAATTTATTTATGTTCATGTGTGTTCTTGAGCTTGAAACTCCATTAATGGAGTTCTATGTATATTTTAAGTTATTTTCAAGTTGAAATTTTGGTGTTTTGTTTTATAATGTTTTATTTTGTGTTGAATTTTGAATGGGTTTCTTCAAGGAACACTCATGCTTGGGAGGGAAGAGTAAACTTTAAGGGGGTGGTAAGAATACTCCAGTTTAGTGTAGAGTCTCCCATGTGTAGAAGGAAAGACACAGGGTTCCACAATACCCATGATTCCAAGTAGGGCCTAAGGGCACCTGGGGGCATAAGGAGGTTATTGTTCATGACAACATCTTGTGTGGATGGTCATTTCAAGTCCATGTGTGGTTTGAGGTTTTAATTTTTGTTACTTGCTTTTACTATTGAGAAGGTCTACCACCACCCCTGTTTTAGGAAGGCCTCTTGGAGACCTTCCTCCTATTCAAACCTTGTTTTGGGAAGTTTTCTTGCTTGTGAGTTTCTATAAGTGTATTCTGTGAGTTGAGTTTTGTATGTTTGTTACCCATTCCAATTTGGATCCCCAAGCTCGGGGGTGACCTTTTAAAGGTCTAGGTTGGGAGGTGAGCCTCCATGGTCAATCCTCACCCAACATGTTTTATCAGCTGGATTGGAGGTTTTACAATACATAGTGGAAAGGTAAATTTTGGGAAAGAATAGTTTTGTAACCTATATTGTTGTAGATTTCATTTATGCAAGGTTGTTATGAGGCTTGAAGAAAATATATAATCCTCATTTATTCTGTAAGTTTTATTTCATTACAAAGATGGAGGTCTTATGAACATTATAGCCATAGTTATTTAATAGGCTGAAAGAAATTGTGATTTTATGTATTATGTGTTTCTACTAATTCCTTGAATGAAATTGTGGATAGTTAGTAGTATCCATATAAATTTATATTTCTTGGTATATTTAGTTCAAATTTCATTATGGTTGTTAATTTTCACTACAAGGTATTTTATTGGAAATTCCTAAATATAGGGGATGAATTAATTGTTATTTGTAAATAAACTATTTATTCCTGTTTAGTGAGTACATTAGTATATGGGAATTATATTATAATTCTCCTTAAGGTTATGATATTGTCACTCTTAAAGAAGAAAAATAGAAAGAATGACAGCTTAAATTTAAACTATTAAATGTTAAGTGTTCTTGAGAGATGAACAATTACCTTATCTTCACACTTAGTAAATTCTTAAATTTTTTTAAAAATAAATAAAAGTGCCTAAATAAAAAAAATCCTTTCGAATACCATGTTGGGAATAAAATATGGATTCCTCCTATATAATTATATTTGAAAATTTTCATTTCCTTATAGCCTACTGTTTTGGTACATAGATTTTTTGTTCACCAGTCCATTTTTTTTATTATAATTATTGTGTATTTTTTTTGTACCTTTCTTTAATCATTATATATATATATTAATCAAAGTTTAAAATAAAGAAAAAAAAGATATAAAAAAAGAAGAGGGTTTTTCTTTTAAGCGTCGAGCGATGTGTTTTTTTTTAATGGAGTCTAGGAGGGTTTGGGGCTAGCTGTAGCCACCCTGTACCACCTCTTCCTCCTCTTGATTTCCCAGTGGGTGGCCGGGGCAGGCGACATCCTCCCCTCCCGCGCTAGCACTGTGTGTAATCACAGTGGTGGGCAGGCGGGGCAGCGGTTGCGTCGTGCCTGAGCCCATCCCCACTGCGGCTCCTCTCTCCCCCTCGGTGGGTGGTGCCGCCACCTGCGACCACCACCTCCATTCCCTCGCCCTTCCTAAACAAGAACTCTGCCGCCATGTAGCCGAAACACTATTTTGCCTCCCTCGGTTTATGCTAGACCTGCGATAAGGAAGAGTTTAGGTTAGGAAAGGAATTAAAAATTTGAAACGTATGTGTAGGGTTATGTATTATTATATAAAGTGTTTTTTTATATTATGTATTAAAGTTTGAGCATTTAAAAGGATTAGTTATATTCCTTTAGGTTGGTTTTTATGTATTTGCAATAGATTTCTTTTGAAAGGTTTGAAGATTAATGTAGAATTGATTTTATTATTGTATAGTTTAGAATTTGAAAATTAAAAATTAAGGTCTAATAGATTTTTTTTAAATTATAGTATGATTTCTTTTAACGTTAGAATATCATTAAAATATTGAATTCCCTTTTTTTAGATTTAATGTTTAAGTTAAATATGACTATCCAAAGTATTAAATAGATGATTTGCTTTTTACCTAAGCGTTTTAGTTAATTATTTAATTAACGAATAATGATTTATTAAGTTTCTTTTACGTAAAGTTATAACACAAATAAAATTATTAAATTTACCTCTTTTTATGTTATTGGCCTAGATAATGTCCTTATCGATATGCAGGTCAAGTTAATACCCCTATCGTCGCAATGGACCTTTCTAAAGGCATTATCGTCAACCTTTGACTATTTTCATACATGATTGACTTTCGGTCAACCATAGTCAAACCTTGACCGATCGTCTCAATTTTCAAACCAGGTGTTCCCTGTACTTTCTAAACTGTAGGATTCTAGTTTCACACCTTTCAGAGATAGTTGACTTTTTGGTCAACTCTAGTTGACTTTTGGGTCAACAGTCTTGATTTGCATGTGTGAGTCTTCCTTAGGGTTTAGCAGACCTTAGTAACTTCCTTTCATGCATTTTAGAGTTTAGTTGACTTTTGGTCAACTATCTCAGTTTGCGTGCTAATCTAAGCCTATAGCTTAGGGATCCCTATAGGATAGCTCTGAAAGCTATTCCTTCTTGGTTGACCTTTCTAGTTACTATTTTTCCTTTGCACCGTTTTACGTGCACTTGCTACCTTTGAGGTTGTTTAGTTAACCCTTATGCTTGTTTTAAATTTTTTTTTGATTGTGTGTTTTTGTCCAACTTTTGGGCATGACATTTTGATATCAGAGCCAGGTTTAGCAACATTGGGAACCTAACCCACTATGTTGTCTCTAACTTTGCCTTGTATGTGTAGGAGGCCACCTGTTACTCAGCTAGCCCATAAGCAAGGGTGTGGTCGTAGGCGTGCCCCCGTAGTTTGTGAGGAGGTACAACCTGAGATTGAGGATCATGGAGGAAACCAGAGTCCACATCCTAAACCACCTCCTGATCCCAATGCAGCATTGTTGCAGGATTTCCAGAACTTGGCAGGACTTATTCTAGACCGTATGCCTCCTATGATGCAGCATAATGAGCATCACAATGCAGAAGTACGTGGGTCCTCTGCCAAGGAGTGAAGTAGGAGCCCACCTCCTAGGTTTGGAGAGAATCAACTTGAGAAAGAGGTAGGGTCCATTAGAGGGCAAAATGTTATTCCAAGGATGGAGGTTCAGAGGTATGATATATAACCAGACATTGGGAGTCAAATCACAGAGTTGATGAGACTCATGCCACTTCTATTCATAGGAGAGGTAGATGGGGTCGGTGTAGAGGATTGGCTTTTAAGCCTTGAGAGGTGTTTTGGGTTGTGAAACTATGGTAGCAACCTCAGAGCACATTTTGCAATACTCCTTTTTAGAGGATAGGCATCCACTTGGTGGAGGCATGAGGATTCCAAGGGACACGTAGACATTAATACCCTTTCTTGGGAATCTTTTCTTGAGCTTTTCAAAGGGTGATATGTCTCTGAGCACTACAAGAAGCATTGTATAGATGAGTTCCATGAACCCTGGCAATGGGGTCTTATAGTAGCCTAGTATGAGGGAAAGTTTCTTGATCTCCTACCTTATGTGGAATACACAGGGGACGAGAAGCTGCAGATGAACATGTTTATCAAGGGATTAAATCCTACGATTTTAGATAGGATACGTATGGTACCTTTAGGGAACTTAAGGTTCATAGTGGACAGAGCCTTAGTGGCTGAAGAGATAGTTAGAGAGCCACGGGATTATAGGGATAGGTCACAGAGCCATAATTCCTCATCCCAGGCCTCTAGATATTAGAAACCCCTGTGGAAAGGGAATCAGAGGAACTCTGGAGGATCATTCAAGACCCCACATCAATAGAAACCACATTAGTCTCAACAGAGCCAATGGTAGAGGCCACCTCAGATACAACAGGGCTCTAAGCCCAAGCAATGGCAATCATAGGGTCCTAAGAAGGTAGAGAGACCCCAGGCACCTTACACTCCTCCAGCATGGACTCAGCAGTCTGCTAGGGGTGGTTATAGTGGGTCTTCTAGGACCGCATGGTCTCAGTACTCTAGACCTCCTAGTATTCAAGTTCAGTCACATGGGCCATGTTACACTTGTGGTGCCATGGGGCACATAGCTAGAGAGTGCCCATGGGGGGGTAGTCAATGTGCAGAGGTTTCAGAACCAACAATTGGGGATAGGGGAAAGTCCCACATGGTTTTTGAACTGGTGGAAAATCACCAGGCAGAGCACCAGGCTATTGTTATTGAGGCCTCAGGTAAGATCAGAGGTAGTGATGTTACTATTCTTTTTTATACAGGAGCCACTGACTCCTTTATTTCTTCATTGGTTGTGGAGCATTGTGGGCTAGTGGCAACTAGACAAGAGGTTAGATGGGAAGTAGAGTTAGCTTCAGGAGCTAGAGTTTCTATGACCTCGATGGTTAAGGATTGTTGGATACAGATTGGTGGTATGACCACCGTAGCATATCTTAGAGTTACTCCCCTTGGATCTTATAGTCTAGTTCTTGGCATGGATTGGCTAAGTTCCCATAGAGCCAAGCTCAATTTTTTTAAGAAGAGATCGAGTGTTTGGATGATGATGGTACAGATACAGTGATTGCTGGAGTTCATAAGCATGTATCCCTCTGCATGATTTCTGCTATGCAGCTTAAGCAATGCATGCGAAAGGGATGGAAGTTGTATGCCATCACCATCAGTGATAGGGAAGAAGAGGTAGAGAAGGAAACTTCTCTTGATGACTTCCCCATTCTTCAAGAGTTTGCAGATGTGTTTCTGTCAGAGCTTCCTGGTATGCCTCCTCATAGAGCGGTTGACTTTCACATAGATCTTATACCAGGAGCTAAGAAAGTTTTGAGAGCACCTTATAGGATGACCACTAATAAGCTTAATGAGCTCAAGATACAGCTTGAGGAACTTTTCGAGAAATGACACATTCGTCCTAGTGTTTCTCTTTGGGGTGCACCAGCTATCTTCATGAACAAGAAAGATGAATTGCTTAGGTTATGCATGAATTACCAACAGTTGAACAAGGTAACCATCAAGAATCAGTATACACTTCCTAGGATCGATGACTTGTTTGATCAGTTGCAAGGTGCCTGAGTATTCTCAAAGATAGACCTCAAATCGGGTTACCATCAGTTGAGAATCATGGATAGTGATATTCACAAGACCGCATTCCACACTAGATACGAACACTATGAATTCAATGTGGTCCCATTCGATCTTACAAATGCTCCAAATGTGTTCATGAGTCTTAAGAACGGAGTATTTTGTACCTTCCTTGACAAGTTTGTAGTTGAGTTTCTCGATGACATCTTGATATATTCCAAAGATGAGAAAGAGCACAAGGAACACTTGAGGCAAGTCTTGCAGTTTCTTAGGGACAATCAATTGTATGGCAGCTTGTCAAAGTGTTCCTTCTTCAAAGTAGAGGTCAAGTATTTAGGGCATGTTATTTTAGGTGATGGGATCTTAGTAGACCCATCAAAGATTGATGCCATTATAGATTTGGCTAGTGCCTACCACTATGACCGAGGTTAGGAGTTTCATGGGATTATCCGGTTACTACAGATGGTTTGTTGAGGTTTTCTCTCGAGTAGTACACCCCATTACTTCTCTTCAGCAAAAGGGAAAGAGGTTTGAGTGGACTAAGAAGTTTGATAGAGATTTTTAGGATGTCAAGAGAGCACTTACTAGTGCACCCATTCTTGTTGTACTAGAGCCTTCAGTAGACTTTGTGATTTGCATAGATGTTTCTTTGGATGGTTTAGGAGAAGTTCTTATGCAAGGTGGGCAAGCTATAGCCTACGAGTCTAGGAAACTAAAGACTCACAAGCTCAACTACCCTACCCATGACCTTGAGCTCACAGCAGTAGTGCATACTTTAGTCATATGGAAACATTTTCTCTTAGGGCATCAGTTTGAACTTCATTTAGACCATTAGAGTCTTCAGTACATCTTTACTTAGCCAAACCTTAATGCTAGGAAGAGGAGATGGATGGAGTTCTTATGTGAATATGATTTTGATGTCCACTACATCAAAGGGAAAGAGAACGTAGTTGCAGATGCCTTGAGTAGGAAACAACACAAGCTTTCTTCTATGTCTACTGGAATGGATTTCAGAGATCGCATTCTTCATCACTTACATGAGGATGAGATGTATGCAAAAGTTTGTGAGTTGATTTGATCTCAGAGGCCCCTTGAGGGGAAGTTTTTAGAGTATACTTTGGAGTTCGATGGGCTATTGTGCCATAGAAGATGAATCTATTTACATTCTTCTGGAGGATTGCATGAGTTTGTGATGATAGAGGCTCATAAGGCCCCTTATGCAGTGCATCCCAGAGTTAAGAAGATGCATGCTGAATTGAGTCAGTTATATTATTGGCTCGGTATGAGATTGTAGATTACTAAGATGGTAGCTAGATTCCTAGAGTTCCAGAGGGTGAAGGCAGAACACCGTCATCCAGGTGGTCTCCTTCAGCCTCATGAGATACCATTGTGGAAATGGGACACCGTATCTATGGATTTCATAGTAGGTATTCCTATGTCTTCTCATTGTCATGATTCCATCATGGTGACAGTCGACAAGTTGACCAAGGTGGCTCATTTTTCACCCGTGCGTACTACCTTTACCGCACCAGTAGTGGCGCAGGTGTTTTTGCAAGATATAGTCAGACTTCATGGTGTACCTCATAAGATCATCTCAGATAGAGATTCTCTCTTCACTTATTCCTTTTGGAGAGAACTTCATACATCTATGGGCATGAGGCTTAACTTCAGTACAACTTATCATCCTGAGACTAATGGGAAAACCGAAAAGGGTCAATCAGGTGTGTGAGGACATGCTTCACATGTACATTGTGGACCATCAGCCTGGTGGGAGGAATACCTACACTTAGTATAATTTTCCTATAACAATGGGCACTAGACATCCTTGGGTATGCCTCCCTACCAGGATCTTTATGGTAGGCCATGCAGGACCCCACTCAATTGGGATCACATCGAGGATAGAGTTTTGATTGGTCCTGAGTTAGTCAGAGATATGAAGCCGCAGGTGACCTTGATTATACAGCGTCTAGTGGAAGATCAAGATAGGAAGAAGAAGTATGTAGATGCAAAGAGGATTGATCAAGCCTATTTAGTTGGAGACATGGTCTTTTTGAGAGTGTGACCGCATAAGAGTCCAATCCATTTTGGAAAGGGCTCTAAGCTAGCACCTTATTTTTTTGGACCCTTTGAGATCCTTGAGAGGATAAGACCAGTTGCTTACCATTTAGCATTGCCACCTAGCCTATGACATATCTATGATGTGTTTCATGTTTTAGTTATGAGGAAGTATATATGTGATGAGTCTCATGTGATAGATTGGGATGCCTTACAAGTGGAGTTGGGTGGGCAATTGGCAATGGAGCCAATTCGTATATTGTCTCAACGGACTTTGGGTCTTCGAGGCTAAGAGATAGAAAAGGTTAGGGTCCAATGGGATTTTTGTGACAAGGTTACAGCCTCTTGGGAGGACACAACACAAATGAGATCATAATACCCTCACCTCTTTGATTAACTCCAGGAGGAATTTCATGCCTAGAGGGGGTGGATGTGAGACCTACATTAGACTATCATAGTTTTACTGCTTATTATTCATGCTTTCAATTGCTTTACGCTTAGAAATACTTTGACTATTGGAGACTCTTATGTATTTGAGGATCTGTTGAATCCTATGTTATTTATTCACTACCTGATTATGTAATCAGGGTACACTCAAGATGCTACATGTTTTGATTTAGTTTCAGTTTATGATGATGTCATATATATGAGATTTATTGTGTAGAGGTAATTATGATGGGACTTGGTATAGGAAACCAATGATATGCTTATTTAAATTTCAAATGTAGATATAGTTTATATGCAATGTATTATTGATGTCGTATTATGCTTTCATATCATGTTATTTTGGACCTACTGATGTTCGCAATGAGTGTGCAGGGATAGTTGACCATGGATCTAAATCGGGGACCCAATATTGGAACCTATGTGTAATTCCGTGTATTCTAAGGTCCTATTTATATAAACAAACATGAACCTCATTGTATATGTGCTTTCTTTGTAAATGAGGTTTGCATGTGTGTATTTCAATTAGTTAATGTTAATATGAATAAGCCATGTCATTTGTTTTAATTTATTGTGCCAATTTTGGCAATTGTTGCAATTTAATGTTGACATGGATAGTAAAGGGAACCATGGTTAGGTGTAGGTTTAAATAAGGTTACCTATGTGTAGTACCCAAGCTTACCCCAAGGTTAGAAGTTTCGAGATGGTCAACTTGACTTAGAAATCCGTGGGTTAACTTTAGGTGTAGTTTAAAATGGTCTTTTAGGCTCCCAGAAGGTAACCAGGGTTAGTTTTAGCTACCCAAATTGGTACCCTAGGGGTTAGGGGTTATTTTCTGTCATTAATGAGCCTCTAAACTCATTTATTGCTCTCCTAAACTCTCATTTTCAAACTTGAGAGAATTTGAGGAGTTGTGTAACTTTGGTTAACCTCTCTCTTCTTCTCAAGTTGCATTTAACTCCATTCATGGAGAATTAAAGAAAGTTGGAAGAAAGGGATGGTTAGGGCCACCTCACCCTTTGGTTAGTCTTGGAGGTTTACCTATTTAGGTAAGATTTTAGGAAGAGTTGAGTGTTCACCTACTCTCTACCCTTAGAGACAGATTTTAGAAATTGAAGGAGCTTTTGGAGAAGAAGGATAGGAAGGATATCTCCTCACCAAATTTAAACCCACCTTAGCTTTGGAATAAGGTTGGATATTTTAGATGTAAATTTATTTATGTTCATGTGTTTTATTTAGCTTGAAACTCCATTAATGGAGTCTTATTTATATTTTAAGTTATTTTCAAGTTGAAATTTTGGTGTTTTATTTTATAATGTTTTATTTTGTGTTGAATTTTGAATGGATTTTTTCAAGGCACACTCACCCTTGGGAGGGCAGAGTAAACTTGAAGGGGGTGGTAGGAATGAATCTAGTTTAGTGTAGAGTCTCTCATGTGAGGAGGGAAAGACATGGGGTTCCATGATACCCATGATGCCAAGTAGGGCCTAAGGCACCTGGGGGCATAAGGAGGTTATCGTTCATGACTGTATCTCATGTGGATGGTCATTTCAAGTCCACATGTGGCTTGAATTTTTCATTTTTGTTACTTGGCTTCTCCTACTGAGAAGGTCTACCACCACCCCTATTTCAGGAAGGCCTCTTGGAGACCTTCCTCCTATTCAAACCTTGTTTTGGGAAGTTTTCTTGCTTGTGAGTTTTTGTAAGTGTATTCTATGACTTAAGTTTTTTTATGTTTGTTATCCGTTCCAATTTGGATCCCCAAGCTCGGGGGTGACCTTTTAAAGGTCTAGGTTGGGAGGTGAGCCTCCATGGTCAATCCTCACCCAACATGTCTTATCAGCTGGATTGGAGGTTTTGCAATACATAGTGGAAAGGTAAATTTTGGGAAAGAATAGTTTTGTAACGTATATTGTTGTAGATTTCATTTATGCAAGGTTGTTATGAGGCTTGAAGAAAATATATAATCCTCATTTATTCTGTAAGTTTTATTTCATTACAAAGATGGAGGTCTTATGAACATTGTAGCCATAGTTATTTAATAGGCTGAAAGAAATTGTGATTTTATGTATTTTGTGTTTCTACTAATTCCTTGAATGAAATTGTGGATAGTTAGTAGTAGCCATATAAATTTATATTTCTTGGTATATTTAGTTCAAATTTCATTATGGTTGTTAATTTTCACTACAAGGTATTTTATTGGAAATTCCTAAATATAGGGGATGAATTAATTGTTATTCGTAAATAAACTGTTTATTCCCGTTTAGTGAGTACATTAGTATATGGGAATTATATTATAATTCTCCTTAAGGTTATGATATTGTAACTCTTAAAGAAGAAAAATAGAAAGAATGACAGCGTAAATTTAAACTATTAAATGTTAAGTGTTCTTGAGAGATGAACAATTACCTTATCTTCACACTTAGTAAATTCTGGAATTTTAAAAAATAAAAATAAAAGTGCCTAAATAAAAAAATCCTTTCCACTACCATGTTGGGAATAAAATATGGATTCCTCCTATATAATTATATTTGAAATATTTCATTTCCTTATAGCTACTATTTAGGTATAGAGATTTTTTGTTCACCAATCCTATTTTTTTTATGATAATTGTTGTGTGTTTTTTTTGTACCTTTTTTAATCATTATATATATATATATATAAAAGTTTAAAATAAAGATATAAAAAAGAAGAGGGTTTTGTTTTAAGTGCTGAGCCTTGTGCTTTTTTTTAATGGAGGCTGGGAGGGTTTGGGGTCGGCCATAGCCACCCCGCACCACCTCCCCCTCCTCTTTCTTTCCCAATGGGCAGCCGAGGCGGACAACGTCATCCCCTCCCGTGCCACCACTGTGTGTAAACACAGTGGTGGGCAGGCGGGGCAGCGGTCGCGCCGCGCTTGAGCCCGTCCCTACTGCGGCTCCTCTCTCCCCCTCGATGAGTGGTGCAACCACCTGCGGCCACCGTCGCCATTCCCTTGCCCTACGTAAAACAAGAACTCTACCGCCATGCAGCCAAAACACTATTCTACCTCCCTCAGTTTATGCCAGACCTGTGTTAAGGAAGAGTTTAGGTTAGGAAAGGAATTAAAATTTTGAAACATAAGTGTAGGGTTATGTATTATTATATAAAGAGTTTTTTTATATTATGCATTAAAGTTTGAGTATTTAAAAGGATTAGTTATATTCCTTTAGGTTGGTTTTTATGTATTTTCAATAGATTTCTTTTGATAGGTTTAAATATTAATGTAGAATTGATTTTATATATTGGATAGTTTAGAATTTGAAAACTAAAAATTAAGATCTAATAGATTTATTTTAAATTATAGTATGATTTCTTTTAAAGTTAGAATATCATTAAAATATTGAATTCTTTTTTTAAGATTTAATGTTTAAGTTAAATATGATTATCCAAAGTATTAAATAGATGATTTGCTTTTTACCTAAGCGTTTTAGTTAATTATTTAATTAATGAACAATGATTTATTAAGTTTCTTTTATGTAAAGCTATAACGCAAATAAAATTATTAAATTTACCTCTTTTTATGTTATTGGCCTAGATAACACCCTTATTGATACGCGGGTCAATTTAATACCCCTATTGTCACAATGAACCTTTCTAAAGGCATTATCGTCACCCTTTGACCATTTTTGTACATGGTTGACTTTTGGTCAACTATAGTCAAACCTTGACCGATCGTCTCATTTTTCAAACCAGGTGTTCCTTGTACCTTCTAAACCATAGGATTTTAGTTGCATACCTTTCAAAGATGGTTGACTTTTAGGTCAACTCTAGTTGACTTTTGGGTCAACGGTCTCGATTTGTGTGCGTGAATATTCCTCAGGGTTTAGTAGACCCTAGTTACTTCCTTTCATGCATTTTGGAGTATAGTTGAATTTTGGTCAACTCTGGTTTACTTTTGGTCAATTGTCTCGGTTTGAGTGCTAATCTAACCCTGTACCTTAGGGATCCCTGTAGGATAGCTCTGAAATCTATTCCTTCTTGGTTGACCTTTATGGTTACTATTTTTCCTCTATACCATTTTGCGTGCACTTTCTAACTTTGAGGTAGTTTAGTTAAACCTTATGTTTGTTTTAAATTTTTATTTTTTATTGTGTTTTTGCCCAACTTTTGGGCATGACACTCAAGTGATTGGGAAGATAAGGATTGATATTGAAATATTTTAAATCCAAAGACGAGTGATATAGGTACATGCCAAGTGTTGGAATAATGGAAGGGTGTGTCATGAGAGGGGAGTGGTGAATCAGTACCCTTAAAACTTTTATCAATTAGCCTTAGTAATATTTTCTTGCATTAGTGACCATATTGGTTTTCTACCTTATGCATGTAATATCATAACATAAATGTAAATGCATGTAAAAAATCATATAAACATTCATGAAACTTAGTTACACATGACACAAGAATTGGTAATGCAGAAAACTACTGTTAGAAGGTAAAAACTGTGGTGGGGATGAAACCCACAAAGCTTCACTATCTGCAGAATGGAAGGTGTCAGTTAAGGCTACAAGTTGTGATCAATTTTGATGATCTTACCCTATTAGGAGTAACATGTTAGACTTGTTAAGTCTACTCTGTTAAGAGATTTCAGCAACACAATGTATGTGTGCACTCAGTTAAGAGATTTACAATAAGACTGTTAAGTCCACCTTCTTGAAGGATTTCTTCTATTTGCTACAATTGTTAGAGAGTAGAAAAAAATACTTATGACCTGATAACTTGCAATCTTGAATTTCTAAATATAGATCCATTAAGATCACAAAATATATGTACCACTTATAGTGATGGATAATACCTTTGTTATGCTCAGTAGCCTTGAATCTAGTTCTTCATAACTAAATTCTTCCTTTTGTGTCCTTCTGCATGAAACTCTTTGTTTGATCAATAGATGTCTTCTCTGGCTACAATAATCATGTTCTTGATTGATTATACATCTATATATATAAAGGTTTTGACCTAATTAGGTTCCACGCTTTAAGAGAAAAACTCTATGATCAAAGGTTTACAACTTGACCTTGATCTCCTAGTTTGCATGAATACAATCAGTTAAACTGATTAAATCCATTACTTATGCTTTACTTGATCCTCAAGAAATGGTTTTATAGCTAAGAATAAACCTATTTTTAAGACTAAAGTACTTTAGCTAACATGTATCTCAGATCTTCTTTTCTCAGGAATAAAACTGTCTCATAGTAGACTGGTGCTCGGGTTACTTTGTAGACTGTGCTCCCGGTTTTGGTGGTGTTAGGGATTTTTCTTGTATGAACCACAGTGCTTGAAATGTCTATTTGAACACTATACTTTCTAATACTGATTCAGGAACAAGAAAAGCCTAATTGTTAAGGATTGGATAAGGTCCTTCTTCATTTTTGAGCTCCACATATACTCAGGCATGTTTTACCTTTTATGATTGTTGTTTACACAGTATGTTATAGTGTGGACACTAATTTGCTATGTACCTTTGTTAAACCAACTTATAAATCATCTTGCAAATGACCAAGCATAACCAGATGCAAGATTTAGCCATACAAACTATGATCTTGAATATAGCAAAAATAAATGAAAAAAGGACTTTCATCCTTCTTCCTTTTGATGTAGGAGGGATAACCTAAGGGATTCACTCTCTAAGGAATCACCAAAATGAACAGTGTCCTACTGACAAGAGTCCTTAATGAATTTAGCTCATTGTTCTAAAAACTAGATGAAATTGATTAATTTGTATATGACTGAATGGAGAAAATACTTATTCAGCAAACTCTAGATCAGTGCCTATTCCTTGGGCAAAGAGTCAATGACAACATATGTCAACAATAAGAAACTGATGAAATACTGAAGGATGCCTTACAAAATTCATACAATCCAGATTGAATGCCTTACAAACAATCTTCTCAACTCAATACTTCTTCATCAGATCTTCACAACCATGTCCTGCTCTTTGACATCATTTACAAAATTTAAATCTCTCCTTGAGAAAGACTCACAAATGATTAGACACACTACCTTGTAGTAGGTATGCCTTACAAATGAACTATACTAGAGCATAAACCACAGTCAAAAGAGACAAGACAATAATGAATAGGAACTGCACTGTATTCTCATTAATCCAAGTTGTTTTCAGATATCCAGACAATAAACACAAGCAGTAAACATGAAAAAGAAGCAAGCTTTACAAATAAAATCTCCAAACAAATGGTAACTTGTACTGAACCAGACAAATACAGGAACAAGCACAAGACCAGGAACCTCCACAGGAACCAGAAATAGGAACCTGAAATCAGAACCTCTCTAACAGAAAAGAGAAGAGAATAAATAGAAGAGAAAAACCCTAATCTCTCTAAGCAATTGACACCTGTCTCTCCTCAAATCTAATTTTACTTTCCTTTACAAGTCTTCAAAATATCTGATATATCTTTAAAAACTGAGTCCATCTGTCTGAGAAAATATCTGATTTTATCCCTTTGTAAATCTCCTTCATTCTCCCACTGAAAAGTCTCCAATTTGATTTGATTTGTCAAAATATCTTTGAAAATCTGATAAAATATCTACTTGCAAAAACCTCCCGGAAAGCTCTTTCAAATCTGACTTATGCAATAAAACATATAAGCATTTTGTCTTATTTTCCTTTGTGCAAATCTGATTT
>MU227454.1:346814-366042 GCA_018584345.1 Thuja plicata | reverse complement strand
ATGCGGAAACAGTATAAATCCCTTTCAGATTGACCCTTGCAAAAACATTGAAACAAGCTCTGAAACTTCACCATTAGGTCACATAGTACATTCATATGCAATGAGGATGTTCCCACAATCAGACCCTAAAAATATCTTTCAGATAGAAAGATATTACTTATGCAAAATGGCCACTCTGAAACTTAACACTTTTCCGCACTACAAACTGAATAAACTGCCTTTGAAAAATGAATTCATAGGGTTATCAAAAAGATCTTTCAGAAACTCAACCTCTGGAGCCTGATTGAATGTCACATGTAGAACATGATCCCTCAGTTGTCTTCCTCTAAAAAGAAACCACTGAACTGATACCAATCTGCAAAGATGGCACCTTAAACACTTTTCTGAACTAAAACACAATAAATATGTAGAAATCGGGTTCGAAATCGGCAAAGAAAAGTGATCTACCGAATTGGTCAAAGTTTGGGAATCTTCAGAGGAGTTCATTCCTAGGTCTATAATGCAGGTCAAACTTCAATTATGTCTGACATCAGACCAGGTGTAAACAGGGAAACCACAAAGTAGGCCATTTAATTCTGAATTTTACATTTTTAGTGAAACTTCAATAAATCAGGAATGGAAAGGCTCTGTAAAAGTGGATAAATGGATTGGTAGGATTCTATAAATCTTCAGGTAGGTACACTCCTATGTTTACAATATGAGGGAAAACTCAATTATCCAAAATTTTCACCCGGGTATAGATTTTGAAGACCTCAAAGTGGACAACTTAGCAATTCTGAATTTGAAAACACAGGAAATCAGAATTATTCACCACTGGAATGGTTCTAAAAAGCTTGTCATCTGATTTCATAAAGATCTGGAAATTGGAAAAATTGGAGTGTATGACCACTGGAACACAGTACAAAATGAATTTTATCAATTGAATCAATTGGTCAAAAGTTATAACGTGTCAAACTGGGCTATTCAGATTTCTAGGTAGAACAAAAATGTAGACAGTTCTGAGCAACCAATTTTGGGAAGTATGAAAACTTATCAAACGGATTTGGAATGACCTGAGATCTAAAACATAAGCTCTCTAATATGCATGCTAAACATTCCCAAAATGATAGCTTATGAAACTTAACAGGGTGTAAGATACTCAGAAGCAAAGTAGGCTCCGGACAACAAATTGACAATTAGCAAAGTGCAGAATAAGGTGACCCCCTCAAAATGACTACTCCCTAAACATGTCAGAACTGAAATTCAGGAGCTGGGACCAACTGCATATGTCAAATGGAAGGCATTAAAGCCTCTCCCCAATTTGTATCTCATGAAAATCATCCGGGCATCTTTTTCAATCACTCGAACTGAGCCTTCTCACACAATTTTCAAGGGTACTTACTTTGCTCAACTGAAAAATTTAACGTGGTCACTCCAAATTTGTTCCAAATTTAGGAGTACCAACAGGTGGCACCTGAAAATTCAGGCCCGAATATGTACAAAACTATCACGGAAGTAAAATATTTATTTTCATTTTTATATTATTTCCCTATTTTCAAAAATTAAACAATTAAAAGGGCCTCAATAATTGTCATTATTCCATTTTTATATTTATGAGCAAAACTTAAATATTTTATTTCAATGGGTTAAATGCATTTATATTTTTGAAATAAAAATAATTATAAAAGAACAATAATAATGTTGGGAAAAAGGGTGGTGATTGGGAGTTGAACACTCGACCTCTCAAGCCAACCCCTTTTCCTACCTACCTACTCTTCCCCCCTCTAACCAGTTAGTCTATATGATTTCTTGAAATTATTTATTAGATAAAAGTGTATTATCTCATTACTTTTATCTTATGTGATATTAAAAGATTAAGATAAGATTTTGCTTTTCATAAACATGATTTTCTTTTTAGCATTGTTTTAATTGCCCTAAATAACCAAATGGGATATCATAATAGGGTGAATAATTTTGAAGTATGTTATTATTATTTGTTTGATTTAAATTCTTTAAAATATTGCTAAAACTAAAATCATTTGACATTTTTGGCATATAAATTTAGGTTTTAAAAATATTTTAAATACAATATTTCATATTACCCTATGTAAATTATTTGAGATAGCATAGGGTAAGTATTATATTATAATTTTTATTTCTAGGGTGAATCATAATGTTTATAATTATCATGCACTAGGATTTAGAAATATATTAATCCATATGAGACAAATATTCTTTTACATTTTGAAAATCTTTTTAATGTTATCTTAGGGTAAATTTTATCCCTTATGCATTTTAGGGTGGGAATCATTTGTTGGTAAGAGGGAAATGTATTCTTATCTAAAGATCAAAAATTGAATTAAAACATAGATTACATTATCACTTCTTATTAATATAATGTTGTGTATGTTTTGAAGATAAATGGATTTTAGGGTTTGTCTTATTAATAAGATTTTGTACTTTGGTAAATAAAAGAGTACCTTTGATAAATATAATAATTTTAAATCTTACTAGTACTTTGCTTATTTTCTCAAAGTAACATTTATATACATTATAACAAATGTTTTTATGTTATGACCCTCTTGATAATTTACTTTGATATATTATTGATTTTAAAACTATTAGATATTATTAAAACTAATATTTGACATGGAGATCATTTTAGAAATTTGAAAATATTATAATGAACCCTAAGCCAAAGTTTACTTAAAATACCTAATTTTTTATTTGGTGTGTAGGAGTTTTATATCCAAATTAGGTGATGATAACCAAGAAAATTATCCAAAGATTTGACAAACACATATTTAAAAATTTGTGAATATGAGAAATGTTTTATTCCCTTAAACCATATATATGGTTAAATTATTGTAATTATTTAAAGGTAGTTGTAGGATCAAGTATTTATGAAAGGGTATGACCTTTCACGGGAAACTTTTGAAACAAATATAAATATTGGGTCATTTAACCTTCAAATGAGATGATTAGAAATGAGTTTTGAAACTCTTGAGAAGGGTTCAACTCGCAACTGCAACTATGAACTTTTATGTACCATTTTTTTAACATCAATAAAAATAAGTTCCATTTCTTTTATTTGTGGTTATAATTTATTTGTATGGTTTCAATTAGTCTTTCGAATATTCTATTTAGTTGGTGTTTCACTGTGTTAAATTCCCCAAGTGTTATAATTCAAAATCACTATACAGTTCGAATATCAGTAGAAAGGTTTATGTAAGTCTTTCTTCAGTTTTTGTTGGTCTCTTGAATAGAGTTAAATTTGATAGAACTAGTTGTATAATCTAATTTGAATTATACTTTAAGTAGAAGCCTCAGAAATGATGGTCTTGTCTTATTAAAGAAATTTTTTTTTAAATCGTCTCTGATCGTACGTAGGGCTGAAAGTTTTTTGACTCCTTAACCCAAGTATTTAGAAGGCACTGATCTAATTATTATTTGGAAATTGTCATTTGGTTCATACTTTGTGGTTTGTATATTATTTAATCATTATTTCAAAATCAATACTTTTCAGTCCTTAGTATAATCCATTTTAGTCAAGATTTATAGAGTAGAGATTATCAAGAGATTTGTTTCTTTCCTCCAATGATCATTCACCACCTTTGGAGGAACTTTGTTTTGTGTACGCATTTGTGCAACATAGAAAATTTGATTACTTAAGGTTACTTTAGGCCTACTAGCCTTGGCTTGATTAAGCCAAAATTATAGAGCTATCAATTTGTACCGGTCAGTTGGCCAAATCCGGTCCACCATTTTGGGCACCAACAAATTGGTGACTCTATTGGGGAAGCTATCTGTGAAGGATATTTGCAGAATCTTTGGTTACAATTGTAAAATTCAGAAAGAATCTACTAGGAGAGAGAATACTCAGAACAATTTATTTCCTCATAGAAAGTGAGGTGGCGACTCTAAATTTTAGCTTTAGGAAAGATTGAGAGAAGTATATGTTAGGGAGGAGATCCCTTGACAAGCTAAATTCGTTGAATTAAAACCAAAGAAGAGGAATAAGAATTCAAAAAAGAAGATGTTGTACATTCCATGTAAGACCCCTTCTAAATCAGATGAATGAGAATTTGCTTGCGAGTAGTTCCCAGATTCAAGCTATCACAGCCTTGTCAGCGAAAGTGACAATAAAAATCCATTTCCGTACCTTGGCTCAAGGAATATTGATATACCTGAACATGAAGAACAAACTCAGGAAGATAAAATTATGGATATTATGGCACAAAGAATGATTTCTTCGGAGAATAAGCATGAAGGGATGATTAGAGCATTGAAAAGACAACCTGATGAGGTTTTTAAAAGAATAGGGATTTGTAGGGAGGACATTGAATCACTGAGTAATATCCCTAGAAATACAGAAGTTAATATAGTGAATGAAATGAAGACTGATCAGAACAGTAAGGTTCCAAAATATCATCCTCCTCACAAAAAAACTAATAATGACCCTTACAAGAATTTTGATTCAAATGCTCTGAATGATACAAGTGATAAAAGAAGGAGCAGAAATAGTGGACATGTTGATCGGGGTATTGGAGTAAATAATGAAGGTGGAAAAAATAAATACCTTGAAAACCATGGGCAACAAAATGATTTTGAGCATGTTTTAAACTATTTCTACACTAACCCGCTATTGATCTTAATGCTGAAAGGAATTATGATAAAGATCAATACAATGATGGTGTGCATTATCAGATGCATCATCACGCATGAAAAATAAATTACCAAAAGTGTGACCCATGTAATGATGTAGAGGAAATATCAAGTGGAACGCATGACCAAGGTGCATAAAAAATAAACATGTGTGCGTGAATGAGTACCAACCTGGGCATCACCATATACAACATGAGTATGCATTTCAACCAGCGCGTTAGAAATACCCACACCATGCCCAAAACAAAAAAAATTAATAAACAAAAATATAATAATAAGAAGAACAATTATGTTGCGCAGCAGCGTGTGGAAGATTTGTTGGATGAAGCGCAAGATAAAGGAGATGAATATCATAAACATGACCAAAATATTGCACATGGAAATCTTCTGCAATACCTAGTGCAGCAACATGACCAGCACTATGGTAAACATGTGCATCAATACAGTCAATGATACAATAATGAGTAGTGCTTCTAAAATGACCAAAATGATGGGGATGTAAGACAAAGAAGTTATACACACCAGCATGCACAATGCTGGGGGAACATGAAGTACTACATCTTTGTCATTAATTTAAAAAAGGGGGAAAATGAATGTACCAAAAGTGGAAAATGTACCAAGGAAAACATGTACATACATTGTACCGAAGCATGCACATAGGGGGATTCATTGAAATGTATACACTGTACATATCAGTTTTTGATACTAATTCCAAAGGGGGAGATTGATAATCCTTAAAAGATCATAATTTGTCATTAGTATACAAGGAAACAATTTTGGACCGTCAATCACAATGTACACTGATAGACAGCTTACAGTATAACCCGAGGAAGACAGTTCACAGTGAAAACTGAGCATAGAAAATCATAGATTAAATTGAGCATAGAATGTCTACAGAGTAAACCAGGTAGAATGATTACAGAGACATCACCAAACATAGTCTACAGAGCATATCGAGCACTAGTCTACTGAGAGATAGTTTTATTCCTGAGAAAATTGGATCTGAGATACACGTCAGCTAAAGCACTTTAGTCTTAAAAATAGCTTATTCTTAGCTATAAAATTGTTTCTTGAGGATCAAGTAAAGCATAAGTAATGGATTTAATCAGTTTTAGTGATTGTATACATGAAAACTAGGAGATCAAGGTCAAGTTGTAAACCTTTGATCATTAGAGTTATCAAGAAAAGCGTGAAACCTAATTAGGTCATAATCTTGTATAAATAGATGTAGTAATCAATCAAGACATTAATTATTGTATCCGCAAAGGACATCTAAGGATCAGAGAGAGGTTTTCATGCACAAGGATAGATAAAGAAGAATTTAGTTTATCAAGAACTGCATTCAAGACTACAAAGAAGAACAGAGGTATTATCCATCACAATAAGGTGATATTGTTTTTGTGAACTTAATGGATCTATAATCAGCAATTCAAGATTGCAATCTATCAGGTCATAAGTATTTTTATCTACTCTCTAACAATTTTAGCAAATAGAAGAAATCCTTCAAGAAGGTGGACTTAATAGTCTTATTGGAAATATCTTAACCGAGTGCACACATACATTATGTTGCTAAAATATCTTAACCGAGTAGAATTAACAAGTCTAACATATTACTCCTAACAGGGTAAGATCATCAGAAGTGATTACAACTTGTAGCCTTAACTGACACCTTCTATTTTGAAGATAGTGAAGCTTTGTGGGTTTCATCCCCATGGAAGTTTTTACCTTCTTACATGGGTTTTCTGTGTTATCAATTCTTGTGTCATGTATAAATGAATTTAATGCATGTTTCTATGTTTTTTTACATGCACTTACATTTATGTTTTGATATTACTTGCATGAGGTAGTAAAGAAATAATGGTCGGTAATGTAAGCTATGATTACTAAGGGTTAATTGATAAAAGTTTTAAGGGTACTGATTCACCCCTCCCCTCTGAGTACACACCCTTTCATTATTCCAACATAAAAGGAGACCTCTTCCTCTCATTTTGACATCCATACATCAAAACATAACCATATCACACATGCATACAAGATATCATACATTCATTCAAGATATCTAAGTGCAAGTAAGCATCCATTATTGAAGGCATCCATTATCAAGCACTCAAGCCATCAAGAATTAAAGTGAAAGGAATCCATCAATATTATTTAAGAATTCAAGTCCTCATTTCCATTATTCATCCAATAAATTTCTTTCCATATATCTAGATCCTTTCCCCATAGAAGGGAGGCCAAGCAAAGGATTTTGACATCAAGGAAGGAGATATACATTCATCCAACAAGTCTTCTTCTTCTCTCTCTTTCCCAATCCAAAATTATGGTGAATCGCATCATCAATTACATGAGTTTTTTTCTTACATGATTTCCTTTTGGTTTTTGTTTTGAGTTAAATCTATTGCATCAACATTTTTGATCAGATACTTAGAGCTAATTGCATCTACATGGTATGAAATATTCCATTGTTTAGATCTAATTTTTTCTACAAGATAACACTTCTTTCAATTGCATTTATTTCATTTCAAGGTTGATTCCTAAAAAGGTGTTTGACCAAGGAAAACCCCTCCCCTCAACCTTCTTCCCCTTCTTTTCTATGTGCAAAAGAAGGTAACAGAGTTTCAGATCTGGATTTGGGAATATAAGTCACAGTCACAGGTACCCTAAAATTTTCATTAGATTTGGAATTAAAAGGACAAGGTCAAAATTTATACCCTCATCTTGGAAAAATTCACCTAGGTTAGCCTCATCCTTGGAGGCTGATATTTTCATAGAAGGTGGTTATAGGCATCAGAAGCCCAAATCAAGAGTTTTACCTGATTCTGACATCTCTGCAAAAATAAAAATCAGATTTGAAGGTCCATTTGCATCTTCTTTCTTAAAGGTGAGTCTATTATTACTATTTCTTCCCTTCCACTTACTTTTATAGATCAGATCTACTTTTCTTTATCACATTTACCTATAACTTACATTTAGATATCATAATTATATAAGGAATTCAAAAATAGATCATATAATAAATCACGAATTGGCACCCTGATTCTATTGGTCATGCTAATCAGATTCCCTTTGGAGGATGTTTTGTATTCTAATGTATGTATCTAGGAAGTGGGCTCTATAAACACCTATACATTACTAACCATTTCTTACATTACAATTTGGTGAGCCTAATTCTTCTTATCCACTTTTGAAGTGTTGTTTACTTTGTGTGCATTACAATTTAGGTTACATCTTTGCTACATTATATGAATTTTTTGTGATTTGGTGGCTAGATATTCTTTTTTTTTCATTAGATCCTATTTCTATCTCATTCCTATCTAGATCTATTTTGGGTTTTTTCATTGTGAAACTTTCTAAATTGGATTGGTGTGTGATAACCTATGTTGTTACATTTCTCCTTAATTATCTTTATCAAATGCATGAAGTGAATCTTAGTGTCTTGAATTGTATTATGTTTGTATTCCTTAATGGTATTCTTACATATGGAATTATTAAGATAACCAACATATCTCTCCCTTATAAGACATATTTTGAGGCCTTTCTCAATATTTCATGTGGTTTCATCATTCATATTTTAACAAAATGTATTGATGATGTTAATAAACCTAAAGGTCATCCTTTTAATTCCACTCATATAGTGCCTACTAACCCTGATCTAGTTCCTAATTTTTCTATTGCATAAATACCTAGCTCTTCTCTTTCTCAACCTACTCTAGTGTATATCATTAAGGAGGCTAGCTTATGTAATTCCTGGGATGATTTTATAAAATCTTCCTTAAATTATTTCCTTCAAGGCTATTGAATAATTTGGACAATCCTTATTTTCACAACCTAAGGATAGTAATCACGATCTCCTGAAAAAGAATATGTATACCTCTATTTCTCCTTATACCACACTCTATCAAAACCCTCAAACTAAATTTCCTTCACCTTTGGGATATGACATCACTGTTCTGAAAGGATATAGTGGTCTAGGACTTGGTATTAATAAATTTGGAATTAAGGTTCCTATTAACCCTTCTAAACAAATCCACTAATGTCCTCTACATTTCATACCTCAAGGTACTACATTACCTCACTCATCTCAACCAAAATATCCTTTTGATATTCTTTTGCAAACTGCATTTTATTACACATCACCTTTTGATGATCGCTTATTGTTATCCAAAAGAATCTATTGGATATTAAAAAGGATTCTAGATTTAAATTACCTCATCAAAATTATCCACAATATCAAAGGCATATTTATGGTGAGTTTTTGTGTTTCTAGCATTGTACTAATGAATATTCTACTGCTGAGTGTATAAGGTTTAGGAAATTTTTTCAACATTTGGTTGATAAAGGTCTTCTCCTATTAACACCATATATTATACATTTTATTCATATCAAACAAACACCTTAATCTCTTCTTTTCCTATTATATTTCTCTCCATTATACAAATCATTTTATGTAATGAGCTTGAGTGCATCATAATAGAAAAACCCTCTAGCTCTCTCAACTGGGGGGCAAGGGATCCATTTTCTCCCTTTGTTTACATATATATTTTATACAATGACATACTTTCCAGAATGAATTTGAGATTTTACAAAAGGATATTCTCTTTTAAGAGATTTAAATCCCGAGTTGCAACGTTATGCTTGTTTGAGAGTGCATATATTTTCTATACGAGAAATCATTTTGGGATTTTAATGTGTTTTTCCATTTTCTATGCATCCAATATACCTTGTGGAATTGCATATTTTATAGTATGATGCCCTCTCTTGCATGAATTTGTTTCCTTGACACAAGTTGCAACCTTGTGCTTGAAAGTTTTTATCTATTATAAAATATCTAACACTTAGGGTAGGCATTGGGTTATTCTTTCTTTCTATATCCTCCTTTCATAAGATCCAGTATCTATTTGTTGTTCATCTCTTTTGTACTATGATTTCATTCCATATATGAACTTGTTGTTTTGGATATTTCTCCTTAATGAGATTAGTATCCTCCTTAAAATTTCTTCCTTGTTTCGAAGTGCATATCTTGTATAATTGGGTTGACCACTAGGTATACATAAAGTGGCATCCTTCTTCACTTCTTTTTCTTTTCCACTCTATAGATTGGTCTTATTTCATGATGGTAAATCCTTTTTGGCATGATTTACTTTGTTTCACACAAGATCCTAACATATTTTATTAACAAACCTTTTCATGACTCAATTGGCATGTCTATTTCTTAATAATCATAAATATAATCATTCATATATTTCCTTGATGACTTTCTTACTTTATAACATGATGTATTTTCTAGCGTAAAAATATGTTTGTTTTGCATTAGGAGTTTTCTCTAGTTTGCAACATATTTTTCTTGGAATTGTATATTTATTATGAAGTAACTATCATTAGGGATGCATTTAATAATATATCATAACTTACCACTTGGGGGGAAAGGTTTCATGTATATTATTTTTCTCTCTCTTCTTTAAGGATCTACTTTCCTTAGTGAAGTGGCATTTTTTACCATGTGACATTTTTTCCTAAAAAGAATTGTTCCTTGTGACATGGGCTTCTCTCTCATACAAGATGTGTGCATCCTTGATCAAAACCTATTCTTTATTTTAAAAAATATGTTCAACATAAACAACTTCCCTTACTATGTGTTTCAAAGTATGTCGTCTTTCATCAAGAATCCCTTTTTCACCTAGAAATAGGGGGCTAAATGGGTGAATTTTTGTTCCTTTCCCCCCTTTTTCTTGAGGTTTTTATCTTTGTTCAAGAACTCCTCTTGAAGGAAGAAGTATTGTAGCCAATAGCTCTTCCTTTCAATGATCTCACCCCACAAGTGGAATATCCTTTCATGATTATCTATTTTCTTAGCTCATAAGAGTCAATGCTCCTAGCTGAGTTTATGGATTACATTGTTGCTTTAAGGATATCTTCTTATAATCAGAAGTCGGTATCCTTGTTTCTCTTTTCTTATGATGTCTACTAAGTTTCCTTCATAAGGAGGGGGCATACATATGGTCTCCCTTGTACTATATATGCAACATTTGTTTTAAGCTGCTCCTATGTGCAAAAAAAAAATCAAGCCGCCCCTATGTGTAATACAATTTTCAAGCCATCCATGTCCACAAATTTCTCAAGGTAGAGTTGACTAGAATAACACAATTTTCTAGACTATAAATTCTCCTTCCTCTCTCTTCTCTCTCCTTGAATCACCTAGCATAACAAAACTCTCTCTCTCTCTCTCTCTCTCTCTCTCTCTCTCTCTATCATGGTTATGCTAGTATGTTAGACCATGGAGTGTGTATCTTCTTTAGTGATTCTCTTGTTCTTCCTATGTGATCACTTGTGCTCTTGCAATAGATTTCTATACATGATATTAGTGGATGGTACATTTTTGGTCAAGGTCTCTTGCACTAGTTAATTTGGAGTTTTTTTTAGTACTTTCCCTTTTGTGTCTTTTGTCTTTTTAAAAAAAAATATTTTTTCTTTATTTTCGGACCCTTGTGCATGGATATGGAGTTAAGATCCTTTGTTTGGCAGATTAGGTTATTAAACTTAGTTTTTTCATATCTCTTTGAAATTCACCTATCATCATCTCTCTCTTTCTTTCCTTCTCTCTTCCTTTACCATGAGCATGAGCTTGTCTTGTTACTTGTACTCCCGCTAAAGTGGGGGCTAAATGTATCATCCAAAAAATTAAGCACTTAATTTGTGCTCATTTTGGGACCATTTTGATCCTACTTTAGTATGTTTCTTATGGTAGGACCCCATATTGCACTTAAATTCATATTCAATTCAAATATATAGGTCCTCGTCCTTCTTAATATTGAGGTTGGCTCTAACTTCTATGCATGATTTCCTATTTTTCATCCAACCACATAATTCATTTCCCACCTAGGATCTATGCATTCATTAGTGGATTTTGGGATATGCCCTTATTTCCTGGCAGACCATCGCTTTCACCACCCCTTTTTTGCACAATCCCTTAAGTCTTGGGAAAATTTTTATTTTTCCTAGACAATCTTTTCTAGTTTTACCTTGTCCTAGAATAGGTTGGCCTTGTCTTGGGGCTTTGTGTTTTGGTTGTCTCTGGTCCCAATGTGGTAGTTTTTCTCCTAGATTTCTAATTAAGGTCAACTTGCAATATATGAACCCCAAAATGTGTATAAAAGGAGAAATGTTCCTCTCATTTTGGCATGCATACATACAATACACAACCATTATCACATACTCATGAAATATATCATACATTCATTCAAGAGATCCAAGTGCAAGCAAACATCCATTATTGAAGGCATACATTATCAATAATTCAATCCCATCAAGCATTCAAGTGCATGGAAGCCATCAAGAGTCTTTAAGCATTAAAGTATTCATTTACATCATGCATTCAAGGAATTTCCTTTCATAGATCAATCTTCTTTCCCCATTGGAGGCCAAGAAAAGGAGTTTGACATCAAGGAAGGAGATCTACATTCATCCAGCAAATCTTATTCTCTCTCTCTTTCCGAATCCATCATTGCGGTGAATTAAAACATCTATTACATGAGGTTTTTTATTACGTGATTTCCTTTTGGTTTTTGTGTTGATTAAAAGCTATTGCATCAATATTCTTGATCACATACTTAGAGACAATTGCATCTACATGGTATGACATTCATTTGTTTAGATCTAATCTCTACTACATGATAGCACTTCTTTCAAATACATTTATTTCATTTCAAGATTTATTCCTAAACAGGGGTTTACGTGATGCGACCCTTCCCCTCAACTTTCTTCCCCTTCTTTTATGTGTGTATGTGTAGGCAACGGAGTTTCAAATCTAGATTCATGAATATGAGTCACAGTCACGGGTACCTTGAAATTTTCAATTGATTTTGAGTTAAAAGGACAAGGTTGTAATATATACCGTCATCTTGGAGAAGGTCATATAGGTTTGCATTGTCCTTTGAGGATGATATTTTCATAGAAAGCAGTTACAGGCATCAAAAGCCTAGATCTAGAGTTTTACCCGATTCTGGCATCTCTTCGACAGTCAAAATCATATCTGAAGGTCCATTTGCCTCATATTTCTTCAATGTGAGTCCATTCTTAATATTTATTCCCTTGCACTTACTTTCATAGATCAGGTCTAATTTCTTTATCACATTTACCTATCATCTTAAATTTACATATCATTAATCATATAAGGAATTCAGAAACCCTTCATTAGATAGATCACAAATTGGAACCCTCATTCTATTTTTCATGCTAATAGGATTCCCTTTGTAGGAGGTTTTGTATTCCAACGTATGTAGGAAGTGGAGTCTAGAAACACCTATCAATTTCTAATCATTTCTTACATTATATTTTGGTGAACTTGATGCTTCTTATCCACTTTTGATTTTTTGTCTAGATCTACTTTGTGTGCATTACAATTTACATTACATATTTTCTACACTATATTCATTTTTTTTATTTTATGGCTAGATATTCTTATTTTCATTAGATCCTATTTCTATCTCATTCTTATCTTTATCTTGTTTGGGGTTTTTCATTATGGAACTTTCTAAATTGGATTGGTGTGTGATTACTTATTTTGTTACATTTCTCCTTAATTATATTTATCAAATGCATGAAGTGAATCATAGTGTCTTGAATTTTATTATGCTTGTATTCCTTCATGGTATTCTTAAATATGGAATTATGAATATAACCAACATATCTCTCCCTTATAAAAATTATTTCAAGACCTTTATCAATATTTCATGTGGTTTCATCATTCAAATTTTAGAAAAATATATGGAGCATGTTGATGATCCTAAAGATCATCGTTTTAATTCCATGCATATAGTAGCTACTAACCTTGATCTATTTCCTAATGATTATATTGTAGAAAGACCTAGATGTCCTCTCTCTCAAACTACTCTAGTGGATAGCTTTAAGGAGGCTAGCTTATATAATTCCTTGTATGATTTTATTAAATCTTCCTTAGATGATTTCTCTCCAAGGATATTGAATAATTTGGACAATCCTTATTTTTCACAACCTAAGGATAGTAATCATAAACTCCCTAAAAATAATATTTCTACCTCTATTCCTCCTTATACCACACTCTCTCCAAACCCTCAAACTTAATTTCCTTCACCTTTGGGATATGACATCACTATTCCAAAAGGATATAGTGGTCTAGGAATTGGTATTAATGAATGTGGAATTAAGGTTCCAATTGACCCTTCTAAAAAATACACTAATGTCCTCTATATTTCATACATCAATGTACTACATTACCTCACCCATCTCAACCAAAATATCCTTTTGATATTATTTTTTCAACTGCATTTGATTACACATTACCTTTTGATGACTGCTTATCGTTAGCCAAAAGAATCTATTGGATATTAAAATGATTCTAGATTTAAATTCCCTCATAAAAAAAAATCCACAATATCAAAGGCTTATTTATGGTGAATTGTTTTGTTTGTAGCATCCTACTAATGAATATTCTACTTATGACTATATAAGATTTAGGATATTTGTTTAACATTTGGTTGATAAAGGTCTTCTCATTTTAACATAAGATATAAAAAATCTTCTTCATATCAAAGAAATAACTTAACCTCTTCTTTTCCTATTATGTTTCTCTCCATTATACAAATCCCTTTGTGTAATTAACTTTAGGGCATCATAATATAAAATCCCTCTTTCTCTCTCAACTAGGGGGCAAGGGATCATCATTTCTTCCTTCTTTCAGGGACCCATTTTCTCCCCTTTTTGACACGTTTCTTTTATACAATGAAATCCTTTCTAGCATGGATTTGAGGTTTTACATAAGGATATTCTCTTTTAAGAGATTGACATCCTGATTTTCAACCTTATGCTTTTTTTAGAGTGCATATATTTTCTATATGAGAAATCACTTTGGGAGCTTAATGCATTTTCACTTTTCTATGCACCCAATATCCCTTGTGGACTTGCATATTTTATAGTATGATGTCCTCTCTTGCATGAATTTTATATCTTGAAAGTATTTGCAACCTTATTCTTGAAAGTGTTAATCTATTATAAAAGATCTAATACTTAGGGTAGGCATTGGGTTATTGTTTATTTTTATCTCCTCCTTTCATAGGATCCATTATATGTTTTTTGTTCATCTTGTTTGTACTATTATATCCTTCCATGTACAGACTTGTTGTTTAAGATATTTCTCCTTAATGAGCTTAGTATCCTCCTTACAATTTCTTCCTTTCTTGTAAGTACATATCTTATATAATTGGGTTGACCACTAGGTAGACATAATGTGGCATCCTTCTTCTCTTCCTTTTCTTTGTTTCTCTATGGATTGGTATTATTTTATGATGGTGCATCCTTTTTGGCAAGAGATACTTTGTTTCATGTGAGATCCTAACATCTTCTCTTAACACACCTTTCATGCCTAAAAGGGCATGTGTATTACTTAATAATCATCCATATCATCATTCATATCTTTCCCTTATGACTTTCTTACTTTATAACATGATGTCTTCTCTAGCATAAATATGTTTGTTTTACATTAGGAGTTTTCTCTAGTTTGCAGCATATTTTTCTTGGAATTGTATATTTCTTATGATGTAACTATCATTAGGGATAAATTCCATATTATATCTTTCCTTCCCACTTGGGGGGAAAGGTTTCATGTATATTATTTTTCTCTCTCTTCGCTAAGGATCTAATTTCCTTAGTGAAGTGGAATTTGTTTATCATGTGACATTTTTTCCTATAAAGAATTGTTCATTGTGATATGGGCTTATCTCTTAGAAAAGAGGTGTGCATCCTTGATCACAACCTCTTCTTTATTTGAAAAACTGTTTTCATCATAAATAAATTCCCTTAATATGTTTTTCAAAGTATGTCATCCTTCATCGAGAATCCTTTTTTCACCTAGAAATAAGGGGCTAAATAGGTTCATTCTTGTTCTTTCCCCCCCTTTGTCTTGAGGATGTTATCTTTGTTCAAAAAAACCTATTGAAGTTAGATTTATTTTAGTCAAGATCTCTTCCTTTCAAACATCTCTTCCCACAAGCGGAATATTTTCTCATGATTATCTATATTCTTAGCTCATGAGATTCAATGTTCTTAGCTGATTTTATGGTATACATTGTTCCTTTAAGAACATTTTCTTATTGTCGGAAGTAGGTATCCTTGTTTATCTTTCTTTAGAATGTCTCCTAATTTTTCATCATACGAAGGGGGGCATACATATGGCCTCCCTTGTACTATATATGTAGAAAAAAAATTTTAAGCCACACATGTGCACAAAACATTTTTTTAAACCACCCCTATGAACAAAACAATTTTGAAGCCACCCTTGTTTGCAAATTTATCAAGGTAGAGTTGACTAGCATAACACAAATTTTCTAGACCATAAATTCTCCTTCCTCTCTCTTCTATCCCCATTAATCACCTAACATAACACAATTTGCTAGCTTTTTGGATTCATGGTTTCTCTCTCTCTCTTTTCTCTCATGATCATGCTAGTAGGCTAGACCATGGAGTTTGTATCATGTTTGGTGATGCTCTTATTATTCATGTGTGATCACTTGTACTCTTACACTAGTTTTCTAGACATGATATTAGTGGATGGTAAGTTTCTAGCCGAGCTCTCTTTCACTAGTTGATTTTGAGTTTTGTTTTAGTATTTTCCCTTTTGTGTCTTTTGTCTTTGATTTTTTTAACTTTTTTCTCTATTTTCGTTCCCTTGTACATGGATGTGGAGTTAAGATTCTTTGTTTGGGGGCTTACTTTCTTAATCTTAGTGTTTCCTTATCTCTTTGCAATTTTCCTATCATCATCTTTATTTATTTTTTTCTCTCTTTCTTTTTTGTTATCATGAGCTTGTCTCATACTCTTTCTAAAGTGGGGTCTAAATGTATCATCCTAAAATGCAAGCACTTAATCTGTGCTCATTTTGTCACCATTTTGAGCCTACTTTAGTGTTTTTCTTATGGTAGGACCTCATATTGCACTTAAATGCATATTCAATTTAAATATATAGGTCCTCCTCCTTATTTAAGCTCGAGATTGGCTCTAACTTTTATGCATGATTTCCCATTTTTCATCCAACCACATAATTCATTTCTCACCTAGGACCTATGCATTCATTTTTGGATTTTTGGATTTACCTTGATTTCTTGGAAGACTACGGATTTCACCACCCCTTTTTGGCACACTCACATAAGTCCTATGAAAATTTTGATTTTATTGACAAGGTCGTCTAGGTTGGCCTTGTCCTGGTGCTTTGTGCTTTGGTTGGCTCCGGGTCCAATGCAGGATTTTTTCTACTAGATCTCTAATTGAGGTTGATTTGTGATATTTGAGCCCCAAAATATGTATAAAAGGAGACCTCTTCCTCTCATTTTGACATCCATACATACAATTCACAACCATTATCACACACACATGCAATGTATCATATATTCATTCAAGAGATCCAAGTGTTACTAAGCATCCATTACCAAGCATTCAAGCCCATCAAGAATTAAAGTGCAAGGAAGATTTTAAGAGTCTTTAAGCAGTCAATTCTTCATTTCCATCATGCATTCAATGAATTTACTTCCATAGATCTATCTCCTTTCCCTGTTGGAGGCTAAGAAAAGGAGTTTGGAATCAAGGAAGGAGATCTACATTCATCCAGCAAGTCTTATTATTCTCTCTATTTCCCAATCCAGCATTGTGGAGAATTACAACATCTACTACATGAGTTTTTGTCTTACATGATTTCCTTTTGATTTATGTGTTGATTCAAAGCTATTTTATCAACATTCTTGATCACATACTTAGATAAAGTTACATCTACATGGTATGACATATTCCATTGTTTAGATCTAATATCTACTACATGAAAATAATTATTTCAATTACCTTTATTTCATTTCAAGGTTGATTGCTAAATAGGGTTTTAATTGAGGCAAACCCCTCCCCTTAACCTTTGTCTCCTTCTTTTCTATGTGTAGGAGTAGGTAACAAATTTTTAGATTTGGATTTGGGAATATCAGTCACAGTCATAGGTACCCTGAAATTTTCATTAGATTTGGAGTTAAAAGGAAAATTTTAGAATATCCGCCCCCATCCTGGACAAGGCCACATAGGTCATCCTTGTCCTTTGAGGCTACTATTTTCACATAAAGTAGTTACAAACATCAGAAGCCCAAATCTAGTGTTTTAACTGATTCTGACATCTCTGTGATAGTCAAATCAGATTTGAAGGTCCTTTTGCCTCTTCTTTCTTCAAGGTGAGTCCATTCTTACTATTTCTTCCCTTGCACTTAATTTCATAGATTAGATATACTTTTCTTTATCACATATACCTATAATCTTACATTTACATATCATTAATCATCTAATAAATTCAAAAAACCTTCATAGGATAGATCATGAATTGGCACCCTCATTCTATTGGTCGTGCTAATTGGATTCCTTTTGTATGAGGTTTTGTATTCAAATGTATGTAGGAAATGTGGTCTAGAAACACCTATCCATTTATAAAAATTTATTATATTACAAATAGTATTATTCATGCTGTCATAATGCCCATTTATACATATTACAAGGAATAATCAATAGCGAGGTTGGCCAAGACCAATACAAATAAATAATATGAATAATAAGATAAATTACTAGAGAGATCCAAATCAAGTTGACCAGGACTTAGATAGGACCCAAAACATCATCCACAAATACGCAACATCTTTGCCAAATTTGTACAAAAGATTGCAACATGTTACTTCACCAAGTCAAATAAGACCTAAATGAAGAAACACCAGCACACTCAACACATCACCAAATCTGATCACCAAGAATCATCAACACAGACATAACACAATCAAAGGACACCAACAAGAAGCAATCAAAGCATCTCAAACAACCATATCATCTCAACCTCAAAATCTAGACTCATCTCTGTAGTGTTCATCATGGACACTAAACATAAAACTTTGTGATAGGGAGCCTCCTTGGTAACCTCCTGAGTTTTCTTGAAACTCTTAATAGGTCTCTCTTAGGACCTCTAGGGATTCCTCAATCCACCCTCCAACACCTTGAAGAATCAGTTCTTCCTCTTCAACCAAGGAAACTAACTATCATGTTAAAAAACACCATTCTTGTGTTCCACAAGAACCTTCTTCACAAACCACTCCAAGCCCTACACTTAAGTTTGGATTTGCAGGAGGGTTAGGGATTCAAAATACTTCATTTTCCCATTCCAACCTAGGTTTGAAACCACCAAATTGATCCATGTTGCCATCGGGTTCTAGATTCTTATTTTCTAGGCCTCGTAGCCTTTTTGCAAATTAAGCCTCCTAGTTTTTAGGAAACCTCAAAAACAGAAAAAATATCTCAAAGAACCCCAAAATATCTTCTAGTAGTATTCAATTAAATAAAAAACCCACAAGGATTTTCTAGGTCTTATGCTACAGTACTGTCCGTACACCGTACTTCTTGAAAATGGTTTCTTTCTTATTTTTGGACCAGTTTGAGGTCTTGGGCTTCAAAAATCATCTTGTTGGATCTTTGGGCACTCCTCCACCTTAGGGAACACCTGAAAAACATCATTCAACACATCCATGGCCTTCTTGGCTCATGAGAA
>MU227454.1:319728-340146 GCA_018584345.1 Thuja plicata | reverse complement strand
AAAATGAAGCATAAAATGAAACCCATCTAAACTACTCTTGGTCAACATGACCTTATATATTTACATTTCCCTACTAGAGGGTCTTACACACACTAGCACACCAAAAAGAAAAGAGACCACCATATTTTATGGCATCTCAAAGGTGCTCCTGCACCACTTTGTCACACCAAAAAGATAGTTGGTTGAACTTAGAATCATGAAGAACATGAGTTGAGGAAAAAATATTAAGTTCCAAAGAATCTACCAACTTTGTAACCACTAAATCAACCAAACTAATCATACCGAAGAAAAAAATCAACCTTGGAAACATCCTGAATAGTAGGATCACAGAAATATTAGCACCCAATATTTCATAACTCACTCCAACTATCATCTGAAGCACTGTAAGGTCACCATAATCAACTATAGACATATCTAAATCATCACAAACAATCATAGCACAAGATCAAAAACACATCACTAGAACAACTTGAATCATCTCAATTGAATAAAACACACTATGTGCAACAACAATAGTATGTTGACATCAATAACAAAACATTAAATATTAGCACACATAGACAAGGTATAATAAAAAATCTATGACATGATAAAAAATATTCCAACACTAACCACGTGTAATTGTCTACAACAATATGTTCTCTGCAAGCTTTCCAAGGTTTTGTGAAGTATAGATCATCCTCATATAATTTTTTGAACTCCTCAAATCCAAATACTACAATCTTCATTTCAGTCATCAAAACTCTTCTCCTACTCAAGGAATCAACAACTCTATTTGACACACCACTCTTATGTTTCAACAAAAATGTATAGCTCTATATGAACTCTACACATCTCATATGTCTCTGATTTAACTTACCATGGTTGATAAAGTACTTTAATTCTTGATGATTAGTATACAATATAAACTCCCTAGGTAACAAATAATGTCTCCATTTCTTCAATGCTTGAATTAGGGAATAAAATTATTGATCATACACTAAATACCTTCTTTTAGCATCATTTAAATTTTCATTGAAATATGCAACAAGCATCCCTTCTTGACTAAAGATAGCTCCAATTGCATCCACTAGCATCACAATCTACTTGAAATACCTTATTTAAATCAAGTAAAGCTAACATCAGTTGTTTTATCACCTTCTACTTCATAAATTCAAAACTCCTTTGTGTTCCATGTGTCCACTTGAATTCCTCCCTATCTCCCGTCATAGTTTTAGTCATTGGTCCACAAATTGAACTAAAGCTTCTAATGAACTTTCAGTAAAAAATAGCCCGCTCATGGAAT
This sequence comes from Thuja plicata, assembly GCA_018584345.1. Lineage (NCBI taxonomy): Eukaryota > Viridiplantae > Streptophyta > Pinopsida > Cupressales > Cupressaceae > Thuja > Thuja plicata. The sequence goes on along the minus strand of MU227454.1, from coordinate 338,861 downwards.
GATCTTACTATTGGAAAGTGATCATTTTGTGTAAACATGATTCACTTTTTGGTTGTCATTTATGGAAACACATCTGTGTTTTAGATTGATTCCTATAAAGATAAGTTTTGTTGATTCATAAATCGACTAAGTATAGAAGCAGAGATACAGAAATATTTTGGATATCAAAGATTGAGATCGATGAATTAGGGAAACAGAGCTTAGAGGATGATATTATGGGGTATGTATGACCTCCACCTAAGACCAATTTGGTTTTGGTAATGTCTACAGAAAGTTAGAAAGAATTGAAGATAGACAGACTGGAGCAGAACAACGATACAGAGTAGTTGGACAGTAGCGAAGATTGAGGGAGTATGACATGGACTCCAGGAAATAAAAGTTGTATTTTGGTTGTTGATAACCTACACATTGAATACGAAAGAGTGCTAACTATGCATTTGATATTTAATATATTAAATGTATTTTGTATTGAAGGTCAACTTTGTAATATTTGTAATATTCATATTGGGAGCCGGCTTTGTAAAGTTGTGATATATATATATATATATATATATATATATATATATATAAGATCTTTTTGATAAAGATATGAAGATGGTTAGTTGGACAAATGGATGAGTATGTTGAGAAAATAGCAGAGCAGAGAATTATAGAGATAACTGAAGAGCTATAAAGGAAATATCTAAGCACTAGTGTTTATTTTTTTGTTCATGACTGAGAACACTTTGTAAATAGAATTACTTTGTAAGAGCTATAACCTCAGTTGGCCCTTAACAGGGTGTTGTGAACCTTTAACAGGGTTGTAATTCCTTTAACAAGGAAATGTGCTATGTAATATTCAGCTCCTAACAGGGATAGGTCTCCTAACAAGGATATTATACTTTAGTACATGGTTGTGGGTACCATCCCCATCAGGGATTTCCCTTGGTCAGGGTTCCCTCGAAAAGAAAATATGGTGTTATCAGTATTGTGTCATTTTCTTATGTTCTTTTCTTTACTTCAAGTTTATGGTTAATGTTTAAATGGTTGAAGAATTTAATTAAGTGCTATAATACTGATTCACCCTCTGTCAGTATTATCCAATTCTAAAAATTGGTATCAAAGCTTCTGGCCCTTGGAGAGAAAGTCTAATAGCTTGAGGGAGATCAAAATGGATTTGGACAGTTTGCAATAAAAATTTGATGTTGTACTTGAAGACCTTGCCAAAGCAAAAGCATAAAACGGAGAGTTGAGATTCAACATACGAAGAGATAAGAAATTTATAAAGAAACTTAAGGAATAACTTGAGCTTTCCAGAAGTCAAATAAAAAACCTTATGGTTCAGATAAAACAAGATTCAGATGAAGACAATTCAGATCATGTGAGGCAACTAAAAGAAGAGAATGAAACTCTGAAACTTGAAAATGAGACTATGGCTAAAGAAATACAAATACAAAAGGATGCTAAGAAGAAATTTGAAGAAGCTTTAAACAATACATTAGATCAAATGAAGAATGAGGCTGACAACTACATGAACAAGTATCTATAAATGGAGAAATAAAGTCATATTATAAAAGGAGAACTTGTTGAAGCAAAGAAACGCATTGAGAAACTTCACACCAGCAGTGATTTGATTGATGAACAAAGAGACAAATAGAAGCCTAAAGGTGATATGACTAGTATTGGCTTCAATGAAGATGAATGTTCAAAGAATCAAGAAGAGAAATCCAATGAGAAGATTGATGTTGAGAAAACTTCTATTGAAGAACCTAGAGAGTAGATTAGACTCTTCAGAGGTGGATTCTTTGGTTGAAACAAATTTGGACACATGAAGAGAGACTGCAGAGGTAATGCCCCTTTTAGAAATTTTTTCGGTTATTGTTTTAATTGTAATGGATATGGGGCACAAGAAAGAAAAATGCAGAAAACCTAATTGATCTGGATATAGATAAGACAATGGAAGAGAATGTACAGTGAAACCTACATGCTACAAATGTAATAACACTATACACATTGTGAATTACTGTAAGTTACAAGTTAATTAGGAAAGAAGACCTCCTATATATTACAAATGCAATAATCTAGGACACATAACAAATTTTTGCAGGTATAATGGATCAGACAACAGAAGAGTACCACCTCCTATGAATTCACAGAAGAATGGAAATGATATTGGTAAGAGTGTTGTAGATTTGAAGAGTGATTTTGAAAGTTTTTTTAAGAAAGAAGAAGATAACAACAGTGGTAAGATATGGAAGATCAAAGAAACAAGTGAGACATTATTTCAAGGAGATTCAATAGATGCTACTGAATATTTGCCTGATGGTAGTAAGATAGAATCGACCTAATTGGCCGATCGTGGCCTTGGGGGGAGTATTGGATACATATTTCAAAATATATCCTGCCCCAAAATTTGTGGATTGTTCTCGAGTGAGCTTAGGTATGAACTTGGATGACATCATGGAACATATATTTGAGAGCGCAACATCAGCTGACGCATATATTTTTTTTGTGAGATCTAACATCCAACTAGACAATATTAAGTGAAAGTGAAATTTATGCCTTAAACTTGTATAAAGCACCATTCGATGATGTATCTCTTTACCATTTGACAAGGAGGAAGCTAAGGAGATCAGAGAGAAGAGAGATTCAATCTATTCTACAATTGTCGTGTGTGATCGATTGAAGCATAAACACAAAATTTAGCAAAAGAATGGTATTTACATCATCTATCTATGGATGCACCTATTATTTTCAATGTTGTAGATCGAACTAGGTACAAATTTAAGAAACATCCATTTTAGTCTTGTGAAGAGGATCCAGAAGGAGAATTTTCTCAAACCCCATATGGTGTGTTACACATAGAAGATATTAGGGCTTACATACATTGTAAGTATGATATACAGGGAATTGATGAGATATCATCTGAGATGGAATATATGAATGATAATGGAATCATGAAAGAAGGATACAAACACATTGATCAGCTGAGCATAATGAAGATTCTAGACTTATGTGAATTTGATGAAGATGAATGGTTTAAGATACTATTGAGAAGGGTTCATGATCAGTTCATTTGGATAGGTGATCAACCTATGAAGATTTGTAGTGACCTAATTCATAAAATCACTGGACTGGACAACACTGGAGTCATCCCTGTTGCAGAGAAACATGTAAAGAAAGAAGTTGAAACCCTAACTCATTCTAAATGGGATAGACAGGCAATGATTGTGAATGACATCTTTTAGCAAGATGTGAGACTTATTTCTATGATACTTGGATACAGATTCTACTATAGTAGTAGACCTAACTCAGTATCTGTAGAATTAATCATGATGGCATGGAGAATGGTGAAGGAGAATGTGAAATATAACCTATGTGAAGTTCTGGCACAACAATTTCTTGAAAATGTAAAGCTAGTGAAGAAGGACAGAACTAAGACCTTCAGATTTGGTTCATTGTTGATGCATATGTTTATACACATTGAGCACAAATGTCTTGGCTTACATCCTATTGGTTGGAAATCTGGGATACCTACTGGTATTCTAATCTCACAGAGCTGCAAAAGATAGAATACTACATGGGTTGATGGAGAATTGTTTTCTATGATCAAAATCCTTCAGAGAAAAATGAAAACCAGATACATGATACATGAAGACATTGTTGAAAAATACAAGGATACAATCTATTTCATGGTTGAAACTGATTGTGTATGTTTTGAAGTAGTCACAACTAGAAAGAAATGGTGTTATCCCATGGGTTATGAAGTAAGTTCTGAGGTACTTACCATGCAAGTAGAACATGTTCTTGCATCAGGAGTTGATCCATCAGAAGAAAGATGGGGAACATATGAGGATAAATCAGCAAACATGAGAGAGGAATAGACTAGAGGTTTGAGGAAAAGAAAAATTGAAAACCTTGTGCATGAATGTGGTGTAAAAGCTAGATTGACAAGAGAAGAATTGAAAGAAGTGAAAAAGAATATGACTGATAGATCTCTTGGACTGGCAAGTGGAAGTACTTCAGCCCCTCCTACTCCTGAGGTAGTTATGGTAGACAGTCCACCTCCTCCATCATAGCAAACATCATAAATAGATAAAATCACTCCTAGAGTAACTAGATCAAGCATGCAGACATCGCCTAAAGAGCAGACAACAGTGAGAGAAGAGAAGAAAATAGAGAAGCACATATGGAAGCCTAACATGAAAATGATAGAGAAGAGAGAAATATAACAAGGTAAACTGGTCACAATTGATAGATATTATGACAGGTATGGAGATTCAGATAAGCTTAAAATCAAAGACACTGTGATTGATCATCTGCTTACTTTCAAAAAGACTCTATTAGAAATTGAAGGAAGTATACCTAAGGACTTATATGGGACATTGGAAACAAGAAAATACTTAGAAAAGATTGAGGATGATACAATCAGGAATCAAGAAATGGATAACATGCTTCCTGTGATATCATTACAAGAAAGGAAAAGAATATTCAAGGAATTAAAACCTTTACTAAGGACCAAGGTAAGATTGTTGAAAATCATGGCGATGAAGTATGATGAAGTCACTGAGGAAACAAAAAAGACACTAGAGAAGATATTGATGAATACTACTTCTCACAATCCCCCACCTCCTAAGACCACTTAACCTTCACAATTAGGAATGGGAGAAAGCTCTAAAGCAAATGAGAGTAATGATGAGACAAGCGAAGTAGATCCACCACCATATTTATATGTCTCTGGTGTGCTAGTGACTCTTGACACGTCTCAAGATGAAAAGGATCCATTTGCAAGGAATGTGGACACCTCTATAGCAGATGAAGTAGAACAAAAAGAGGAAGTAGAGCATAAGAAGGAAGAAGAACATAAGACAAAATAGAAAGAGGATGAACAGAAAGAGGTAAACACTTCATCTATCTCATTGTTGGCAAGCAATGATTTAAATTTTGATAGAATGGATGAAGTTGAATTGTTCAAATTGGCATTTATAGAATTAAACAAAGCTAAGGAAAGATCAGAACAGAAAGGAGACAAAAAGGCCAAAGTAATTACAAGAGCAATTGTTACTGTGAACAAATTACTTCCAGTACCTATTGTTTTCTAGCACAAAGGTGACATTGAAAATCTGAGAATAACACTTGATGAATTTGATGGGAACTATGAGAATTTGATAGAGATTGTAGAGGAGAAGGCAGAGAAGAAATATTTAGAGAAAAAGTTAACAGAAGTTTGCAAGTCAATCACATGGGACTTAGGCATTGTGAAAACATGTTTGACAAATGCAAAGAGCTACATTGGACGTGGGAGAAAATTGTTTATTTATTGCATGAATCCTATCAGGCATGTTCAAAATGTGGAAGACATTATTGCCAAGGAAAGGGCAACTCTGAATAGTATGACGGACAATTGTGAAGCATCTTCACAATATATAACAGAGTTAGACAAGTAAGTCAGACAAATTTTGGAAAAACTCAGTGTTTTGGATAATGAGAAAGGGAGAGTATTGACAAAAATTAATTTTCTGAAGATTTTAATCACTCCTAAGCTATCCATACTTGAGGTTCATTTATAGGATTTGTAGAAAGTGACAGATTCATTGACTAAATCTATGCCCATGGAATTGAAAGAAACTGAGACCACATCATTTGCATTGAATGACATCATTCATATTAGTCAAATATTGTTCAATTCATGGAGCACAGAAGTGAAGATCTTGGAAGATTCTTTTCAAGACATTCTAAAACTGGTGAGAAAGCACTAAATCTTATTGTTTTGTATGCACCTTTGTCATTGTTGTCAAAGGGGAAGAAGAGAGAAGAAGAAGAAGAAAAAAAATTTTAAAAAAAAATATAAAAGAGAGAAAGAAAAAAATATAGTAGAGGAGAAGAGAAAATGGGAGAAGAGACTAGCAGAGGAAGGAGAGAACATAGAGGAGATAGTTTTTGTTGGAACACTTATTCATTTTTTTCTAAGTGTTGCCATTAATGCCAAAGGGAGAGATTGTTGGTAAGTGATCATTTTGGGAAAATTTGATTCACTTTTTGGTTGTCATTTATGGAAACACATTTGGGTTTCAGATTGATTCCTATAAAGATAAGTTTTGCTGATTCATAAATCGACTAAGTATAGAAGCAGAGATACAGAAGTATTTTGGATATCAAAGATTGAGATCGATGAATTAGGGAAAGAAAGATTAGATGAAGATAGTATGGGGTATGTATGACCTTCACCTAAGATTGATTTGGTTTTGGTAATGTCTATGGAAAGTTAGAAAGAATTGAGGACAGACAGACTACAGTAGAACAACAATACAGAGCAATTGGACAGTAGCAAAGATTGAGGGAGTATGACATGGACTCCAGGAAATTGAAGTTGTATTTTTGTTGTTGATAACCTACACATTGACTATGCAATAGCACCGACTATGCATTTGATATTTACTATATTAAATGTATTTTTTATTGAAGGTCAACTTTGTAATCTTTGTAATATTCATATTGGGGGCCGACTTTGGAAAGTTGTGAGATATATATATATATATATAAGATCTTTTTGATAAAGATATGAAGATGGTTAGTTGGACAGTTGGAGGAGTATGTTGATAGAATATCAGAGTAGAGAATGATAGAGATAATTGAAGAGCTATAAAGGAACTATCTAAGCACTAGTGTTGCTTGTTTTGTTCATGAATGTGAACACTTTGTAAATAGAATTGCTTTGTAAGAGCTGTAAGCTTAGTTGGCCCCTAATAGGGTGTTGTGAACCTTTAACAGGGTTGTAATTCCTTTAACAAGGAAATGTGCTATGTAGTATTAAGCTCCTAACAGGGCTAGGTCTCCTAACAGGGACATTATACTTTAGTACATTCTTGTGGGTACCATCCCCACCAGGTTTTTCCCTTGGCTAGGGTTTCCTCGAAAACAAAATATGGTGTTGTGAGTACTGTGTCATTTGCTTATGTTCTTTTATTTTCAGAAAGTTTATGGTTAATGTTTAAATGGTTGAAGAATTTAATTAAGTGCTATAATACTGATTCACCCCCCTCTCAGTATTATCCAATCCTAACACTTACCTCTCCAACATTATTTGGTGTAGGCCATTCAACAATTTCTTTCACTTTCTCATGGTCCATCTTCAATCCTTCAGCAGAGATTATAAATCCTAAGTATACTAACTCTTCTTTCATATAAGTAAACTTCTTGATGTTGATTATCAACTTCTCTTCCTTTAACCCTTGCAATACTTGTCTAACATGCATCAAATGTTCCTCTTTTCCCTTACTAAAAATTAAGACATCATCCAAATACACAATGACAAACTTACCTAAGAATTTCTTCAGAACTTTATTCATTAACCTCATGAAAGTACTTGGTGCATTAGAAAATTGAAAAGGCATTACTAACCATTCATACAATCCTTCATTTTTATTGAATGTGGTCTTCCACTCATCACCTTCTCTAATTCTAATATGATGATATCCACTCTTTAAATCTATCCTCATGAAATATCTATCTCCACTCAAACAATCCATCAAATCTTCCATCCTTGGAAAAGGAAACTAGTACTTGATTGTGATTTTTTTTATGGATCTAGAATCGGTACACATCCTCCACTCTCCATATTTCTTAGATGCCAACACTGCAAGCACTACACACTGACTCAGACTCTCTCTGATAAATCATCACTGAAACAAATCTTGCACTTTCCTATTGAGTTCTTCATTCTCTGTTGGTGTCATTGATAGGATGCCTTGTTAGGAAAACTAGCCCTTGGTACCAAATATATACAATTTATAATACTCCTCACAAGTAGTAATCCATCATGGACATTATCTGATATGATGTCTACATACTGATTCAAAAATCTAGTGATTTATTTTGGATGTTCATCTTCTGAAATAATCTCCTTAGAATTATTGGGTACTAAAGAAAAAGAAACATTATCATGCCTCATGCCATCTAGGAACTTCCTTCCATCCACTAAAAAAATTTAAGCACTAGTACACAATTCACTCTTAAGGGATTCTTCTAAAGGTAAAAATATATAAATGGTGTATACATTATTCCTAGGATCATGTATAGCTTTCCTATCATACGGTCATGGTCTACCCAACAAGATATGACACACATCCATAAGCATAATTGTTACCCAAATTTTTTACATGCAGGACAGTAATCAAGAAATGGTAAAAAATTGCATAAAGGTACATGTATCTAGCATTACTATTTAGCTAATGCAAATGAATACATTTCTCATACATTCATATTATCATATTTCATTGTACTCTAATTATTGATCATATTCACACTTTCAAATTTTTAATTGATCATTACATGGTGCATTCAAACTCAATGTAGTAAACAAGTGTTCCTTCAAGCTTACATATTTCATATTGAGAACTTAGAGGACATATGCAATTAAGAAAATGAGAGAGAGGCATGATGAGGAAAAGATGTTAGATCCAAATTGGATCTAAGTGATACATGAAAATCTAAAAGCATCACACATCAATAAAACTTCCAGAATTGCACAGTTACCAATAACATTAATGCAATGGAAAGATATGCATCTGCATTGACAGGATAATAGCATCAAAGAGACATAACTTTATGAAATCCTTCACTATATCTGAAAAATGCAGTGAAGAAGAGAACCATGATTGGTCATATTATCCTGAATTACTATAGTTTGTGGGTGATTATCACTCTGATTATCCAGATACTATAGGAATCAAGAACAATGTAGCTATCTATTATCCCCTTTTCCATAACAAAGTTTCATGAAAATAGTATTATCTTGCAAAAGTGAAATAGCTGTGGCAATTAAATGTTCAAACTTGCTGAAAATGGATAATAGATGAAATATTGTTTATGAGTGTCACGAGCCCGTGATCAAACCTCATTAACATGTGCAAACAATAAGAGCAATCAAAACTATAGTGTATGACAACACTTGTGCATAAATATGACATATTTTTCACAAGTATGAAGATTTTGGATGGTGACACAATTAAAACAGTACAAGCCATTAAAAGAATGTTGTTATTTTATGAAAACAAGGTATCAAATACAGTTTGAAAAGAAAGGAAATAACAATGCCTTCAATGGTAAAGCAGTGAATAGAGAAAAAAGTGTTATCAAATGTAAATCATCAAATTATAATGCATGTTATATAGAATAAAATGACAATGTTGTTTGGAGATAAAAAAAAGTTGCATATAAGTGTGAGCCTCCTTCTATTCAAATGAAATATACATATACAAAATAAAATGGGTAATCAGTGTTTCTGTTTTAAGCTATCAGACAAATAAGAGAATGATCACATGCAAGAGGAGGGTAAACAAAAGTATTATCCATGTATAATGTTCATGTCCATAATAATCAACTGATAGTGCATTTTCAAGAGGAGAGGGGTAACAACAATACTGTTATAAAGAGATGCTAGGTCATAGCATTTATCATCAAATGAGATATGCATGAACAGAGAATTGATCAAATAACAGAGTGCCTAATCAAAAAATGGAAGGTTCAAATAATAGTATGTAATCCAAAATATATATATGCATATATATAACAGAACTATGCATATAGAATGGAGAATATGCATTTTCAAAGGCTGAGCCCTCTATTTCTTAGTGTTTCTCATGGGAGTCACGAGCCTGTGCTTGAACCCCATGAGTAACTCTTTCAGTGAAGGTAATAACTGTGTGTAAATGTAATGTTTGTCACTATTTTGGAGGAAGAGACTGTGTAATGAAAAGCTGAAGTTTGAGTAAAATTCAGACATTATATAAATGCATTAACAGTTCGAGCTCTGTCTCAGACAGTGGGTGTTCAAGCACAAAGGAGTCCAAGAAAAAACATACAACCAAAGAAGGAAGAAATTTGATGGAGGAGTCGAAAAGGAGTTTGAGATAAGCTCTCGGTTACAATAGTGGTGGATAGTTCCAGACATTTTAATGGTGCCAAAGATAGTTCAAGTCATAGGTTCAACAGCTAGAGTTACATCATGAGCATTTACAAGTATGATGGCCGCTATCAATGAAAGACAACTCTGTTCATAGAAGATAACAATAAATAACCCATATCAAATGCAAAGAGATAGAAATATTTTACTAATCTTTTTGTTCAAAATCCCATGCTCCATATCTCTATAAGCCATGGTCATGGATGGAAGGAAAAAACCCACACCTCACAAGAAGAAAACTCTAGAGAAGAGCCGTGGTATTGAAGGTGATTGAGCTCTCTATTTGTAAATAGTACATGCACTCCAGTGCTAAGGAGAGACCAAGTTGAAACTGCAGTGGAGGCCAACTTCATGTGGAGAGCCCAAGTTCAAGAAAAATGCATGGACAATGCCATATTCATGGCATTTTCAAATTGAAAGATTAGCCCGAGTTTAACTAGAAGACCAACGCAGTAAACACCATATTTTATGGAAGTGGAGTCCAAGTCAAGTACAACTGCAATGGAGATTATAGAGAAGCTTGAGCTTCTTATAACGATGCATGGAAAGTGCCATGTATTATGGCCTGCAGAGGAGAGCCTGAGCTCTTCAAACAAAAACTCCAATTTCCAAACAAAACCTGTAGGTACAGAGAGTTAGAACTCTCTCAAAACTTCACACTATTATCCACTACATGGAAAGCCTGAGCTCTTACAATAGTTGAATCCAGTTTTGAGTGCACATTCAAAGAGCCAGCAAATCCTAAATTCATACACATCCACAGCAAGGTGATGCTAGATTCTAAGAATCAATACCAAAACCACAGGCATGGTGGTGCCAAGAAGTAGAGAACCCTAAACCCAATTCAGCCTTTCAAAATGGAATGCAAAATATAATATGCCAAGTTTTTTACAAACTTTGGAATCAAAGTACAGAAGGAGTGAATGCCTTGGTAACTACCTTGCCACAACAAGCTCTCCAAGTGTCACGACAGGGAGGGAGATATTTTTGCATTGTATTGGTCATGTCAACCTTAAGCATGGTTAAGCCATATGTTGTGGTATCGATTTTAGGCTTGGTTGGGGTTATGAGCTATATGTAGTTGGGGCTTTATGTTATGGGATTAGGTTATATGATTTTTGTTAGGGTTTTTGATATATTTTATTAATATTGATATATATTTTGTAAAGTTATATATTTTAAAAGATATCAACATTAGGAGACCTAAATTTAGGGCTAGATTTTTGGCATCAATTATGCCTTAAATTTAGAGATTTAGCTATTTTAGAGGGATTTTTTTTTTAGGCTAGATTTTGGGCATCATTTAGGCCTTAAATTTAGGGTTATCTATTTGTTGAGGAGAACTTTTTGGTGGGGATTTCATTTTCAGAATTAGCCTTGAGGGGCTATATAACTGAATCTCGTTATCAGTTTTAGGGGTTCATAATTTTGAGAATTAGAGGTATTAGTGAGCATATTGTTCCTTTACCCCTTTTCTTGTATTTTGCAGCCATCAGTTCATGTTTAAGATAGATTATGATCAAGTGAGTGCATACATTCCTTGACATTTTTTGTACTTTCTCATGTAACTATTTGCAGATTTTGAAGATAATAAAGCTGGCCCTATTTGTCATACATCTTTTTTTAAGTTTTGCTATCAATCCTTCCAAGTTTTTGCATTGAAGTGTATTGTGTCTTTTATCATATATTAGTGAATTGTTCCAAATTCCTATTCTAAGTTATAAAAAGTAAACCTTTTTTCAGAAATTGCATGTTTGTTGACTGAATTATTACCATTAGTGGCTCAAACCCTAATAGTGAATTCTATGTCATCCTAGGAGTTGTAAAGTGAATGTTATTGCAGAGTTTAGTAATGTATGTCTTGTAAGTGTAGATTTACAATTCTTATAGATCTGAATCCATTTTGGTGTATCACCCTTCTAGCTAGTTTATTCATTTTTTCAGTTATCTTTCTCCCTTTTCCCAAAACCAAGAAAATTAGTTTTAGGTGATATTCCAAAATTCAATAGGAACCGGCCTAGAATTTGGAGACTCATTCTTTCTTCCACCAAGGAGAAAAATTTCATGTTTCAATAGGATAGCTATACTTCACATCCAACTATAGGTGCAATCCTAATTGACAAGAGTTTTTGGCATGCCCGGTGGGACCAAATTGTTTCATAGTTTGGTTAAATCTTCATGATTACTGTTGCTCTAGTGTGGACAGTGGTATTTTAGCCTTTGGAGGCAGGATTCAAACACATACCTGGTGACTCTATACAAAATATCTGTTGGCTTCAAAAGGTCAAGTGCTGTTATTTTTCAGATCATCTTTTATATTCAAATTTCCAGCTTATTACATGAATAAATATGTCAAATTATTGTGGGCAGCAACAATACTCGCCACCTTATCATGAAAGTAATGTTCAATGGGATAATTATCAACCATATGAAAATCATCCTAAGCATGTTTTGAGTCCAAGTTATCATGTTATAATAGGTTGTTAGTATATCTAGTATGCCCCCAATCAATATGTTCTTGCCCAATTTCCTGATCAATGTGAAGAACTTCAACTTCAACTTCAACAAGAATTACAAAACCATAAGAAGGAACAAGAATGTCTGCAGAGTTTACTGTAGGATTTAGGAAAGCAAATTGATGATGTCAAAAGAGAGAATGAGATCTAACGACAACTAGAATAATGCTCATATCGAGCTTATATACATGAGCAAGAAAGTTTAGATCAACAAGCTTATCTTCATGAACTAGAGCTTGCAAGACAGTTGAAAGCCCAAAAGGAGAGGTATGAAGAAGAATTAGTAGCTACAAAGGAAGAGACTAACCCACCTAGTACTTTCCTGAATCCATTGTTTGAAATGGGAATTAATATGTTTAACACAATAGAATTTGTGGAAGATGCTCCTGTACTTAATCAAGATCATCCAACTATATCTCAGGAACTATCTTCCTATTTTCAAGAAAATGCACAGATTGTACAAGTTTTTCTTGCAGGTCCCCTTGAAACTCAAAAGGATTTTACCCAAGAGAAAGATAAGGATTTTTATGAACCTATAAATCTTGTTCAACCAAGTCAAGAGCAAGGATATGAGAGTCAAAAACATAAAGCACAACTAAGGCAGTTTGAGCAAAATTTACAGCGGTAGATTGTTTTTCAAGAGGCAGAAATGAAGTTAAAACATGTTGAACAGAAGCTTGTTTGGAACAAAGTACCAAGCTTCATGAATTTTGGGAAAAGTGAGTCTCCTAAATCTCTTTAATATGAAATTCCAAGTTGGATTACTCCCATGTTCAAAGAGCCTATAAATGAAGAGCCAATTAAGCTTTCGTTCCCAAGTTTTAGTGATATCCTTCTAGCACAAACACTTGTTATAGAGAAATTATAACCTTATGAAGAATTGAAGCCTATCCCCATGCAAGAGCATGAAGGTGAATTGAATATGATGATGGTCAAGGAGGGAAGAAATTAGAAGGAATATCAAGGGTCTCATATTGAGGCCAATTCAACGGGCTTTGTGCAAGAGATTTCAGTTTCTGATCATCAAATCATTGATATATTGCCTCAGCCTATTTTCCCTCATAAATAAGATATAATTGATCATGAAATTGTCAAGGTGGTTCCATATGATTTATCTCAAGATCAAGAAGCTAACCAAAGCTTAGAAGAGTGTTTTGACAACATTATTGCATATTTCTGTAAGAAGCTTGCTGCTGAGATGTCAGAATATGTGTCTTTTCAAGGGTTCTCTATGGTGGGGAACATTCTTTCTAAAGATTATGTGTAGGAATGAAAGATGGAACCAAGTGCTCCTGATTCCCAGTGGATAAATAGTTTTGATGAGCTCCTAGCTGACTTAATAGAAGATGATGGTACTTTGACCATGGAGGAGGAGCTCACATGGCTGTTAATGATGTAGGACAACTATGAGGAACCAGAGGAAAGTAAAGAAATCAGCAAGGAAGGCTCTAGGTTCATGCTCTCAAGAGGCTATCCAATCCATTATCTTTCCCTGTTGGAGAAAAGAGAAGAGTACTCATATACAACAACTCTTGATTGTGAGGATGTTGATAATGAAGACAAAGTGCAGCGTGTTGATTCAGATTTCTTCCATCAGCAGACTAAAGTAAGTCAAAATACTTCCTCTCTTCATGAAATGTTGTATGAACTGGTTGGATATGCTTCATTGTTTAGTTTTCTTGTTTTTTCCTATAAGCATATGCATCATTGCAATTTGAAGAGAAAGGGAAAATATTTCAATGAACCACTACATGGGTTTGTTTAATATATTTTTTTGCAAGTTAGGCTAGGGTAGGTTAGTTTTCTAGTTTTCCCTAAGTGTTTTCAAGCATAGTAAGTTTAGTTTTGGTTTTAGTTTCCCAGTTTTTCAATAATTCTTCAAGATTCAAGGTCTATCTGGGTTGCAAAGGAAAGGTTTCACTGAATTAGGGATGGCTGTGAACAGTCAAAATGTGGGAAAGACATGTTTTAAGGTTGTCAAAATTTGCAAACAAAAGAAAATCATTCCTCAATGATCAAGAATACATTTACAATTTGTGATAATGAAGTTTGTGTTTCACTACCACCAATCATAAACATACACGCAATCATTGGGAAAGGGTTTTCTTGTATCCATAGTCTAGGTTCATGGTTTCAAATAGGTGATTAACAGACTCAATGCCTAATGGAATTTTTTAGGCTACTGGTCCCAATGTCTAGCAGGTAGACATCTATCAGAGGCCGCCATAATAGTTACCCAAAATTTTTACATGCGGGACAGTAATCAAGAAATAGTAAAAAATTGCATAAAGGTACATATATCTAACATTACTATTTAGCTAATGCAGATGAATACATTACTCATACATTCATATTATTAGGTTTCATTGTACTCTAAGCATTGATCATATTCACACTTTAAAATTTTAATTGATCATTACATGGTGCATTCAAACTGAATGTAGTAAACAAGTGTTCCTTCAAGGTTACATATTTCATATTGAGAAATTAGAGGACATATGCAATTAAGAAAGTGAGAGAGAGGCATGATGAGGTTTAGGGGTCCATGCATTGCCTTTAAGAGGTCTTCTGTATTTTGGAGATGATTGGTTGCATTATATGAGTCTTCATGTCCTTGGCCTTGTCTCTTTTTGTCTTGCGTCCTAGGTCTTCTATTGGTCTTGTATCCTGCATCATGGAGGAAAAGATGTTAGATCTAAATTGGATCTAAGTGATACATGAAAACCTAAAAGCATCATACATCAATCAAACTTCCAGAATTGCATAGTTACCAATAACATCAATGCAATGAAAAGATATGAATCTACATTGACAAGATAATAACATTCAAAGAGACATAACTTTATGAAATCCTTCACTATATCAAAAAAATGCAATGAAGAAGAGAACCATGATTGGTCATATTATCCTAAATTAATATAGTTTATGGGTGATCATCACTCTGATTATCTAGATACTGTACGAATCCAGAACAATGTAGCTATTTATTATCCCCTTTTCCATAACAAAGTTTCATGAAAATAGTATTATCTTGCAAAAGTGAAATAGTTGTGGCAATTAAATGTTCAAACTTGTTGAAAATAGATAATAGATGTAAGATTGTTTATGAGTGTCACGAGCCCGTGCTCAAACCTCATTAACATGTGCAAGTGTTCAACATGTGCAAGCAATAAGAGAAATCAAAACTACAGTGTATGACAACATTTGTGCATAAATATGATAGATTTTTCACAAGTATGCAGATTCCGGATGGTGACACAATTAAAAAAGTACAAGCCATTAAAATAATGTTGTTATTTTATGAAAATAGGGTATCAAATGCAGTTTGAAAAGAAAGGAAATAATAGTGCCTTCAATGGTAAAGCAGTGAACAAAGCAAAAAGTGTTATCAAATGTAAATCATCAAATTACAATGCATGTTAAACAGAATAAAATGACAGTGTTGTTTGGAGATTTAAAGAATGCTGCATATAATTGTGAGCCTCCTTCTATTCAAATGAAATATACATATACAAAATAAAAGGGGTAATCAATGTTTATGTTTTAAGTTATCAAACAAAGAAGAGAATGATCACATGCAAGAGGAGGGTAGACAACTGTATTATCCATGTATAATGTGCATGTCCATAATGATCAACTGACAGTGTATTTTCAAGAAGAGAGGGGTAATAGCAATGCTATCATAAAGAGATGCTAGGTCACAACATTTATCATCAAATGAGATATGCATGAACAGAGAATTGATCAAATAATAGAGTGCCTAATCAAAAAATGGAAGGTTCAAATAACAGTATGTAATCCAAAATATATATGCATATATATAACAAAACTATGCATATAGAATGGAGAATATGCATTTTCAAAGGATGAACCCTCTGTTTCTTAGTGTTTCTCATGGGAGTCACAAGCTCGTGCTTGAACCCCATGAGTAACTCTTTCAGTGAAGGTAATAACCATGTGTAAATGTAATGTTTATCACTATTTTGCAGGAAGAGACTGTGTAATGAAAAGCTGAAGTTTGAGTAAAATTTAGACATTATATAAATGCATTAACAGTTCAATCTTTGTATCAGATAGTGGGTGTTCAAGCACAAAGGAGTGTAGGAAAACAACATACAACCAAAGCAGGAAGACATCTGATGGAGGAGTCAACAATGAGTTTGAGCTGAGCTCTTGGTTACAATAGTGGTGGATAGTTCTAGACAATTTAATTGTGCCAAAGACAGTTCAAGTCATAGGTTCAATAGCTGGAGTTACATCATGAGAATTTACAAGTATGATGGCTACTATCAATGAATATCACACAAAAATTCATCATAATACTTCCCAATCTTGTCTTAAGTTGCACTACAGGTGTGGAAAGAGGGACTATGTTTCCCTATTAGAGATGAACATTTTAATATGAGGAGCAATATGATGAGAGTGAAGATAAAGATTTATTTTAAGATAGAGTTACTGATGATGAAGAAGGATGTATGGTTGAAGGATAGAGATGGTGGATTTAGTAAAGTTCCTAATTTCATTGTTGATGGATAGATAGCTGAGTGTCATCAAAGGTGTGATGAGAAATTGATGATGATAAATGGATTTAAGAAGAGGACTAGAAATCTTGTACCTAGTTCTATTTCTGATATGTTTGGTTATTCCTATGTATTTTTTGACTAGTATGTTTCAATACAGAGAATGTGGAGATCAGTTTAGAGAAGGAAGAGAGTTTGTGTGTGCAGGTTCATATTCTTAACAATGAGGGTTGGGAAGCCGAAGGTCAAAATGAAATCTTATATTCAGTTGTTTGCTTCTTCTATAGCTGAAAAGTGAGAGGATCACTTTCTTAATAACCTTGGGTGTCTAATGCAGGAGCATCTTGGGATCTTAGCAATATCGCATCAACCAAAAATATTTCCTTTCAATTTGTTCCTATTTTCCTATTCCTATTTTTTATTGGAAAACCTTCCAGTTGGCTCATTGTCTTATGTGATACTTATGATGTGTTTTAGAGATCATGTTCAATCTATGTCTCAGCTTGCATCTCAATACATCCTGTTTAGGTGGAGATTTCTTATGATTTGGGTCAGACCTATATGTTCTTCATGATAACAAATTTTTCTGAGTTGGTGGATCTTGTGAAGGTTTTCATTTCTTGTGATCCTAATTGGCACATCATTTGATGATCCTGTTGTCGTGGCTGACCTCCTTGTGTGATCACACTTAATTTCATATTTATTTAGAGGTGTTCTTCTATGATTTGGGACCTATCCTATTTGGCCAGCTTGTATTTTTTTGCCTTGAAGAATGTGATCTTTTCTGGCCAACTTGTGGCTTTAGATCTTGTATATATGTTGTGTATTCATTCCTTAGTTTGTAGCTCTTAGTAGTTATCCTTTCAGAGGTTATCATCTAGTGTGGATCTAGGTTTATGTATGTAATCACACATGTGTGCCTTGGAAACTAAGATGGAATGTTGCAGGCCTGTATGATGTAATATCTGATTCTGTGAAATGCAAAGATTTGTTATAGAATATTGATTGTCTATTCTTGATTCTGAGTTGTTTATTTCTGTTGTTTTGATTCTTGATGCATGGTTAGACCATCTCTATTGGGGAAACTTTGGCCATGACTATCATGCCCAAATTTTAGGGCAAAAACACAATAATTTTTTTTTATAAATACAATGTTGGTTCCAGTTGTGAGGTTCCCAAGTTTACTAACTAGTTTTAGTGTATACGTAGATGATGAGTTAGGTTGCGTTAGTAACACGAGTCATATTTAGGGTCAAGGGGAATCATGACCATATGTCAACCTCCCTCACCCCAAATGATGAGTATCTAAGTTAAATATGTTAAATCTCCTAACATAAATCACTTAAACAAAATCATCCATAAGTACTATGAATCATTTAAATATATTTCCACATGTTTAATACAATTCCTAATTTAATTTTTAATCCACCAGTTCCTAATTATATACATTTAAAATACAATAAGTTAATCATTAAAGTCACTTTTAAAAGTCTCTGGTTAAACTAATTTACTTAATAAATACTCAAAATTTCCCGCATAAACTAAGTTTAATGTTGAGTCATTATTCATTGATTTAATAATCCAATTGACCCCTATTTTATAACACCTAAATTATTAATATAATCACTTAATTGTTTTTTATTAAAAAAGAAGCCAAGACAAGGGGGCTTACTCAAACAAACATAGCCAGCACGAGAAGTGTAGACTACCAGCACACCACCATGGTCATCACACCTCAGCCAATACCTTTTTTTAAAATAAAAAACAAAAAATTAAAATTAACAAGCCCCAACTCCATCATGGAGCTGGTAACCAGCCTGTTACCCCTAAATGACCCCATCTTCACCTTGAAGCTGGTAACTCACTTAATTGTTATTAGAATGTTCCTCAATAATTAAATTTAACTATTTAGATTATAATGCCCCACATAAAAAAAATTAAGTTTTAAAATAATTAGTTGATAAAATAGTTCAAGTTATCCTATTGTACACCAGAAATGAATTAACATCCTAAAATTGGTTTTACATCTAATCCTAGTCTCAAGGTTTAGATAGAGATAAAAAATAAAAAGGAACAAGGGAAGGATTTAACTAAATATCATAACATTTAATATTCCTTAGTAGTTACAACTAATAAAAGTTACGAATTATATAT
>MU227454.1:292685-305582 GCA_018584345.1 Thuja plicata | reverse complement strand
AACCTAAAAAAATTCATTTCTAGAAAATGAAAAAAAAAACAATTATATTATCATGCTACATTAAAAAAATCTAAAATAATTCATTTCTAGAAAATGAAAAAAAAAAATTATATTATCATGCTACATTAAAAAAATTTAAAATAATTCATTTCAAGAAAATGAAAAAAAAACAATTATATTCTAATGCTACATAAAAAAATCATTTTACACATATGCATAAATAGAATAAAACATTAAAACAAACCAAAAAAAAAATGAAAAAAAAAAACAGGGGGGCCTACCTAATACTCGGCCGAGTAACCACTATTCAGCCCCACACGCTTGCTTCTAGCCCCTCAAAGTGCAAATGAGGGGCTAGCGGCCTGTTTTTTGTCTTTTAAAACAATGACAATACTCGGCTGAGTTATACTCGGCCGAGTACCTCTCAGCCGAGAGTGGTCTGCCACACAGGCGCCACTCAGCGCCACGTGGCGCCGCATGGCAGCCACTATGACTCGGCCGAGAGGTACTCGGCCGAGTATGGCAATAATCTGACCCCCGAAATGTCCCAAGGGGTGACAGATTATTGTGCATTTACCCTGGTATGTTTCAAAGAAAATCTGGTTTTTTCTGATTTTCTATCTTTTTGAATGTTTCAACATGTCAAAATTTCATGAAAGCATGTTTTATCATTCCCCATACCATGAAAATATTGCCCATGCACTTCCCCATCAATGATATCAAAGAAACTATACTGCTGGTTTCACTAGAAAGGACTCCATTACAAAAAATCCTAAGCAAGCTCCATATGTTTTCCACCCACCCACCCCTACTCAAGCTTTATGGCAGCCTGCCATTGCATATCAACAACCCCATGAAGGCCATTTTATTCCAAGTTAGCCTGGTAGTTCTAAGAATCATCCCCGACATGCTGATTACATGAGCATAAAGGACATGCTGTCAAATTTTCCAGAGCAGATGAGGAGTATTGATAGGCAACAAGAGTATAACTTGTAGCAGGATGAGTGGGCTTACTAGGTTTATCAACAACAATTAGATATGGAGGCACAAAAAAGACTACATGAGGAGGATCTTGCGAGGGACTTGGCCACAAAATAGGAGCAAGTAAGATTGTTACTTGCTTGAGCCCAAGAGCTAGAGGCTTAGGTAACTCCTTGTGTTCCCAATTTCATATCACCATCTTTTGAGTTAATAGATCAGACTATGGAGATGGAGGTTCCCAGGCCCAAATTTCCAAGTTTTGAGCAAGGTCAACCTTTTTCACCCCCAAGCAAGGTTGCTAAATCTAAAATTCTGAGTTTCAAATGTCATCACCCTTTGCAAGACACTATACCTAAAGAAATTCAGTCCATACCTCGTGAGAAACTATCTAAAAATAATTTTGTATCCCAGGAAGCTCCTCAAGTTTCCCAAAACCCTCCACCAAGTAGGCCTTCTTGTCCTACCACTATTTGCCTTTATCCTAGAGGACCTATTGTTTACCGAGAGGATTGTTGTAATGATAAAAGAAAGGGTTTGAGGAAATAGAAGAGAAAAGACTTGTAGGTGAAGAGCTTTCATGTGATGAAGAGAAAGGAACATCATGATTGTTGGTGTTGATTGATGACTATAATCAGCAAGGCATAGAGCAAGAAAGTGATGCTCAACCTAAACTCTGGGTTGATTTATTCAATGAGCTTTCATTTTTGTTGAAGACAAGGAGCTTACATTGATGCCAATATCGACAAACTTTGGACAAAAAGATGAAAGGGAAGGATTGATAGTCTGGTTTGATGATCTCCCTTCGTTTGTTGATGAGGATGAAGATCCTATGCAGATGTCAACAAAAGAGCTGTGGAAGCAATATGAAGATCAACAAGAGACTAGTGAGAAAGTAGGTGCAATATTTTATTTTGATAAACTCCCTCCTTTCATTGAATATAATGAGGCAATGGTTAGGATCACACCAATAGTAGGTCTAGAGCAGTGAGATATGGAGCACAAAAGTGACACTTATTGTCAAGTGTTGGTTGATTTGTTTAAAGATCTTCCTTTCTTGGTCAATGATAAAGAAGATATGTTTTTACCAACATTATCTCAAAAAATGGAGCTTGATGATCAAAAGGAGGAGCATGCCTCTTCAACTCTACGAGAGAGCCATCTTATTGCTGGAAATATACCTTTCATACAAAAAACTGAGAAAGACTTAGAGGAGGACACTTTTTGGGATGAGATGGAGCTATTTTGCTTAGAACTTGATACAAAAATAACATCGCATAACTTTGAAAGTCATGATCGACATGAACATAATGTGGTGGTAGCTATTTTACAGCTAGAGACACTTAAGCTAGTTCATTTGGATCAACAAAAAAGTGTTGACAAAGCAGTCCAAAAGCCAAAGGCTAGCAATACAAGCTCTACATTTTCTCTTACAAGAGGATGCCCTGTTAAGCATCTATCTAGAGTGGAGGATAACACATAATCACTCATCTTGCTGAGACCCAAACATGAAGTTCCAACTAGAGATGAAGTCAAAAGAGAGCATGTTAAATCAATCGACACCCTCTCAAGTAGCAGTGTGCATGCACATCATAAAGAGGTTGGTAAACTAGTCTATGAATTTCTAGAGGAGTTACAATATTTTGCTGAAGTTATATCCAAAGTATCTCTTCCTCTAGCTACCCATGAATATGTCAATCATTCCAAATTGAGGAGAAAGGGAAGTTATTTTATAGAGCCAGTAAATGGATTTGTTTAGTGTTGCCTCACTGCTGGTTAGTTTAGGGTAGGGTAAGTTTCAAGTTCAATAAGTGTTGTTGCACATAGATTAGTTGCAGTTTTCATTTTCCCTAAGTGCTGGTTACACATTTTAGATAGTTTGTTTCTGAGAAGGGGCAAGCTACTGTAATGAAATACAATTGCATGAGATAGGCATCCATCATATTAAACAATGAATACATGTATCCATTATTGCACATCATACATGCCTCCCTCATAGAATTCTAATTAACTACAACAGCTTTCCAGGAAGGTTTACTTTTGTTTCAAACCTATTCTAACCCATCCAGTAAACATATATCATTCATGATAATGAGTTTGTTAGTTCACTATCACAAATCATACACATGTGTCGAATGGATTAGAAGAGCTTGTTGTTTGGAAGGGAGTTTCAAAAGGGATGTATTTTTCAGAGGTTTGTCCATATAAGTGACTCTGTGCCCAATGGACTTGTCAAGGCAGCTGGTCTGATATGCTTAGCAAGAAAGCATCACACAGATGTCACCATAAATGTTACCCATTTTTATTTCCCAGCTCAATAAAATGGAGCTGGTTATGTTTTTCAGCTAGTTTGAAGGGTGCATCCCAGTTATTAATGGTGTTTTGCAAAAACAAGAATACCATAAAGGAATTCATGAAAGATGCAATAGTTTACAATAGGAAAAGATTCATAAAACATTGCAAATTTAAAGGAGTGATTTTCTTTATTCATAAATGAAAATGTGCAATATCTCACACAAGCCGTGGGAGTAACTACTAGAATGAAATATACAAGGAAATGATGCATATAGAAATTAAAGTATAAACAAAGACAAGGGATCTGTCATTGCCTCATGATGACGAACCCCCGCAGTTGAGTAGCTCCATCTTCAACTCCTTCAAAGAGGTATCCCATTGCTCCAAATACCTGCAAGAAGATAAAAATTGTGTCAAGGCTTAGGATTCAAAATATTTTCATATACATCATCATCACATGCATAAATTAATCCTATATTGCATTACATCAGGCTGAAATCATCATATGCATCGAAGGTCAGCGAAGAACACATCTGAAATTCATGGTTTTGTTTAAACAAATTTGTCTAAATGTGCAGACATAGGTGGGTGTTTTATTTCTTATTGCTTCATTTAAATATATCAGCATGTGGAAGAAATTGGGCTCCCATGAGGGTAGAGCCCAACATGCTATCGAGTGACACAAGTAGTGATGCTGCTATAGAAAAGCATAGAAGGATAAGAGGTGAAAAACTCATATAAAAGTCAGTTTTTTTTTGTCTTGTTACCATGAATACAAAGCCCAAGGATAAGTCAACATATGCTGCTACCATTTTAATGACTGAGAATTACAGTTATATACATCATCAACTATTTATATGGAGCAGATAAATTTGATGTTTTAAAGTATGGTGAGCAACAAAAGCATCAATAAAGATGACCAATTTGAGTAACAGTGAACACAAATGCACATGTATATAAGGCCCTGGTGAATAGCAGCAAGGTCATTAAGGATATAAAATGAAAGAGGATGTTTATTCTATTTAATAACAATGAGTTTCAAGCAGGGTCTCCATAGTTCCAGTAGAGGTGTTCATTATTTTGGCAAATATCATTAAGTCTAATCGCAAGAATAGAAGTAGCCACAGTTGTAGTATCAGAAATCATGGCAATGGTATTAAAACAGAATCTCAAAGCATCTTTAAGGTCAACATATCATATATGTCAAAGAGAATATGAATAGCTATATGCATCTACAACATCAAGAACATCAACAATCAGGCATAAATAATGAGCAGGATGTCCACATACATAGAAAGCCACAATGTGAAGAAAGGATAAAAGCAATCAATATTGTTGTTACAAACAACACTGAGCATTAAAAGACAACCAACAATGATGATGAAAAATAGTCTAGGCTCATCATGGCTTCAAACTAGTATAAAGAACACAAATGGATTACATGTGGACAGTCATTTAGCCTTTCACAATTGAAATGGCTTCCAGCATGGTGCCTTTCTATAAACAAAATTTCTGCAATGATTTGTGGTACTGGAACAACTCATTCATTAGATCAAGTGTTAAGTCTTCCAATGTGTTTGCGAACAAGACTGTTGACACTGCTTCAGCTGAACACAATAGGATTGAAGGACATATATCAAGAAATTGTATACAAAGCTGAAAATATCAATGAAATTGTTTTATGGAACCCATGTATTGAAAGCAATAGCTAGCCATGTTATGCTATATGCAAAGAGGGAGCCAGAGAACATTGTTTTATCATTTTTGACAAGTTTGAATGCGTGGGCAGCATATTTTCAAAGTATACAATAAACAAGGATTCCAATCATTAAAATGGCAGCCTTAACAACAGGAATGAAGGTATTCAGTTCAAGTTCAAAGCTATGGCGGCCAAGGGAACAAAAAAATATGCCACAAGATTCAAAGATTTCATAAGTGTGTTGATCATATGGAGTTTGATTATGTCTAAAGGCCATACCTGTATATATGCACTAGAATCTGTAGGTTAATCTTTAACAAAACTTTTTAGCAAACCCTCTCTTCCTCCTTGGCGGTGGCTAGAGCTTCCTCGCGGCAAAGAGAAAGCAAAGATGAAGAAATGAATCATTTTTAGGGTGAAGAAAGCCTATATTTTCATCGCCAAGAGAGAAGGGTTTTGCCTTTTATTATTTTTTATTAAAAAGCCTCTTGACTTTGAAAGCCGTGGGCTGTGTAAAAGACTTTCACATCTTATAAAAATAAAATTTTATAAATGTTTTTATATTTTTTATTAAGTAATAAAGATATATTACTTAGTAAATGTTAAGTAATGTATCCTTATTACTTAATAAATATATATATAAATTTATAAATTTTATTTTTATTAATCATAATTGTATTTAATTTTTATTAAATAGTACTTTATAAACTATTTAATAAAAAATTAAAATAAAATGCAAAAATAATGAATGGATAGTTGGCTTTTGAAAAATAACAATAAATATTTTATTTTTACACCATCTAATAATAATTATTAAATAATTTATATTTAATAAAATAATAAATTATAAATTAAATAATAAATATTATTAATAAAAACATTAAATACTTTATAATTCATTTGTATAAACTGAATTATAAATTATTTAATAAATAAAGTACAAGATAATATATTTATTTTTACTTTTAAAAGTCAAGAGCATATATTTTGGAGAGTTTTGGCAAAATCTTAAAAGTCAAAAAATGTAGCTATTAAAGTCTGCAAGCAGTTATTGTTTTCCAGAAGCTCCTTATGGGTTGTTTAGAGGATAGGACTGTATTTATAAGGGTAATTATGATGGTATTCATGAGCGATGACTTTGGGGACACTTATATGCATTTTTAAAGTCCTTTGGAGGGTTCAAAATTGCCCTTGTAGGTTGAACCCGACCCAGAATTTATTGTCAGCATTAAAGATGCAATTGGATGTAAAATAACATAAATAGGAGTTGAGGGCTCATTGGTAAGGGGTTCTTTTTCCTTCCAACTTTCTGTTTTGTAACTTTTTCTGAGTTCTTGGTAGAAGCAAGGGGTTTTTATAACTCATTTTGAGAGATGCAGTTTTGTAACACCTTTTGACAATGAAATATAGCTTGCCTTCTCTTTTTTCTTGTGTTTGTGTATCGCATGTTGATGGCTTTTACAGAAGAATATAGTCTTTGTAGGTTGAATTTTGTGTTGGATTAGTTCTCAAATGTGAGGAACCTTTTCTCCTTTTCGGGACTATTATTTTAGCCTTCTTTCAAAGTGCTGATGCAAGGACTGTGTTATTGAGTTGTGTAAGGAAGCTCTTTGTCACTGGTTATATTGTGTGTTGGTTTTTGTTAAGTCTCAAAGAAATAGTTCAGTGCATCACCTTTAGTAGTAGGTTTCATTTTATGTTTCCTTCTAACCCTTTCCCTCTAAAAAGCTTTAGTTTAGGTGAAGTACCCAAGAAGCCGGCCTTCTCTGAAAGTTCACTTCTTTTTCGGGTTACCCACAACCCAAAAGTGTTCCCACGTGTCACTAGATTGCCAAGTTTACTCAGCAGGGTGTAAATTTTAGTGATAACAACTTGCACATAGGGTCTCCAAATGACCCATTAACAGGGTGAAGCAGAATAAGCACCATGAATAAATAAGTCATAACAAGTGTAACATTGCCTTCATAAGGCCTATAAAATAGCAACCTTACTTCTTACTTTAAAAAATCACAAGAAAATCCCTACTTACTTCGCCCCAAGGCTTCTCTACCCTCCCAAGGGTGAGATTGGCCTTGCACACCCAAATCACATACAAGAAAAAGAGACAAAGAAACTTCCATGAAAAACATTACAACACAAACTTCTCAACCACAACTTACAACTCTCAAAGAAAAAACATGAACAAAACATCCTTGCACCATACCTTCTACCACAAGACATCTTGCATACATGAATCAACTAAAAACATGGAGATAGTGCAACCAACCTCGATCAAGTAATGACACATATGAGGTTGATGATAAGCTTCCATCCCTAAGTCTTTCTCCCTCCTTCCAAGAATCTCCTCTAACTCTTAGTTGTCTCCAAAGATGGAGATTGGGTGAACAATCAAAATTTCCCCAAACTTCCCCGTAAATGTTTCTCCCACACTTCCCAACTTCCTTGGGTAGAGTGTGTGTTCTCATTGGTTGGTCTTCCCAACCTCTTACACACTTGTCTACCCAAGGACAATCTCTCACAAGTTGATTTCATCCATCATGGGAAATCTAAATTTTGGTAGGGCTCAAGACACCGACCTAGATTTTCTTATGGTAAAAAATGACCCTAACGCATAGGTATACCAAGTGGGCCTTCTAAAAGGGCCTACAATCAACCCTAAGAGTCTTTTTAACCTATCAAAAACCCCTCTTACACTCACCCACTAAATTTAAGTGATGTGACCATCCCTAAGGCTCACTAACCAAGTGGGCACACATGGGGATCCTACAAGTTACTCTCCTAGGTTTGGTTGCAACCAATCTCCACCCTAAAAGGGACATGTTATTGCCACACAAGCACAACACAAGTTTCAAGTGACACTCACACACTCACATACACATCACAATACACATGGCTTGCCCATTTGAAAATACATAACCACAATTAACATTTAATAACAATTAAAACCATACACTTCACTATTACGAATTTAAAACACATCACAACAAGGCTTTTATCTCTTTCATAAAGAGCAACCTTGGTTTACACTATTTTTCACATAGGTTTGATCTTGATTCCCCAATTTTAACACCATGGTCATCTTCCCTACACACTAAGTTTGAATGTCAGTAGTCTAAGGAATAATATGCATCATAATGAATATATACTTTATTCAAAATCTCTACAAAACTTCTACAAAATCAATTCACTTTTTCACTATGCATTCGTAAGAATCCCTTAAATATTTAACTTTCATTTCATGTTAGAAATCATATTGCATCGTAATTGAATCAAATCACCTTTCCCCATTAAATCACATAAGCATCAATTAGTCTTTCCCATCATCATAATGTTCACTAGTTGAGTATCCATAATGTAAAATCCATAATTGTAACATAGTAATTTAATCCGACTAGCCAAAGTGTTTCTAATTATAATAAATCATAACATTACCTTGATAGCCTTTTAGTTTAACTAATCTCATATTTAATTGTATTATCCTTTTAATCATCAAAGCACCTTCAATTATCAGAATCCTACAATTTCCTTATCCTAATTCAATCCACGATATTCAAGCACTTAACTTCTAGTCATAATAATAAGTAAATCAATATATCCTAGTGAAACATAATGCTTTGTAGAACAGTCAACATAAGCAATAAAATAATAGGGTATACTCTTGTGAGAGTACTACATGGTCATCTATGCTATAATAACTCAATCTACAACCCTCAGAGTGTCAAACATAAAACATAAATGAGGGAGGCACTACATCATCCCCTCTAAGTCTTGACTTACTCTTGGAAGTCGTAAGGCCATCCTTATGTTTCCAACTTTCCACACAACACATGGGTGCTAGCTCTCCTATATAGGTTAGTATTCAAGGAACAAAACTATGTATTTTCAACATAAGAATACATTATAGACTAATTAATTATTCAAAGGTTAGCTGAAAACACTTTAAAGTGTAATCTTCTTATTACAGGGTGTTCTTTAATCTTCATTTTTGGCCCAAACATAACCTTTACAAGAAACTTTCTACTCATTTTATTTTTGTTATCACACATACAGTTCAAAATAAACAATAATTTGCACCAATCTCTCATTAAACCACACATATAAAGTACATCAACTTAAATAGAAAATATTCAAATGCCAATACTTTAACATAGCATACTAATCCATTCACTTAATTTCTTCAATATTTGCCACAATTACATCAATCCAAATCTAGTTAAAAGATTTTAATCATCAAAATTCCTTTGGATCCATACCCATCTATACTAGGTTTACCATTCCAAGGAATCCTTTCATTAAACAATTTGAGCAAGATATTTTTTTAAATTTTTAATTTAATCATCACGAATGTCATCAAAACTGATTCAACATGGTAACATACATGCTAAAAAACATACAAATACATTTCTATCTCTAAGGTGCAGTAGTAAGCATAAGTAGATATCCATTTACACAATCCAAAAATAGTCCACATCACCAGGAATACACATCACAACACAGGGCTCAGGAGCGGCTCAAGTCATAATGCTCCAGGGTACAATATACTGATCTCATCAGAACACATAACTATAGTCTATGATACATGATCCAAAATCCATGATACATACCTCACCAAGTGGCTTGATGGTCCTGGGAATGCAGTCATTTTTGAAGCACACACACATATGGTGAGGTTCCCCCATACAATTCCACGTGATCTACCCCTTGTTTATGTAAGGTGTTTAGCCTTCAAGGAATAGTCACCATTCTAAGGTGGGCAATGGATATTAGCTACATACTAGCCTCACGTACCCCCATACTCAAAGGTTTCCTGCGTCTGCTTCCTCATATACACTCACCAAGTCACCCTCCAACCTTCCTGGTGAGGAAACACATTACTACACATTGCTAGCAGTCAAATTACACCAAAGAAACACTAGTTTAGCCACTCAAAAAGGAAATAAGTTATTAATTTCAACAATAAAACATCAAATTGAAAATATTGCAAAAATAAATCATAATAACAAGCTTTCTAAAAAATTTATGGCTAAACCATCACAAGAGAAGATAAAAAATTTGCTAACCCAAAATTACCATGAAATAGCATAATACATCACTATGTGACTATATATATGCACCTCACGAGGAAGGAGGAAACAACGTCTGGTTTTCACAATAGCCCTTCTTGTGGTGACACAATGACCTACTATAAATATGGCATCGGGTGTTCACCTCAGCAACCCCTCGCATAAGGTGGTACAATATAAGCTCGTAACATATCCCGCCTGACCATACACCAAGTAGAGAAGGCATGCACTGGTCTTATGCATATGGAAATGTTCCTCACATGTAAGGCACGCGCAGGTCACGCCCTGCATAGCAATATCTCATAGAGATCATTGTCGTAGCCAGAGGTATACAAGGCTAGGGTCCCTCCATATGCCTATCGCATCTAAATAATTGAGCATCCATGGGTACCCCTCTACAAGCATGAAAGCATCTCCAACATGCTCTACATCATGTAGGAAAAACAAAACATACATAAAAATATATATACTGCACCTTCACATAAATTTGTACATGGTATCGTGTTCTTGAACTCGACTCGCTACCATCAGCAACATGACTTCACCACCCACACTATTATCAGAACAATAGTGGGTGTGGCATCATACCCTTTTGCATCATGCCGGAGCATGTACGGATACGATATCCATCACAGCATGGAAAAAAATCTCCCTCCACATGTTGTACCATCAAGAAATGTGTATATCCATAAGTCATATCTATGTCCATAAAATCTCATATCAGGTACTGGTATCATACTCAAGAAGTGTGGGGATTGGGCTATGCACTTATGAACCACGTATTTAGGTCCATCATAAGGGGAAGTAGTGAATTACCTCCTCCCTTGAGTAGTGGAAGCTAAGGTCACTTCACATTGCCATTACACGCACGTCATCCTTTCTACCCAAGAAAGTGGTAATGATAGTAGCATACTACCCCTTTACATACTGAGTTATAGGAAAATTATTGATTTCTTCCCCCTTGAGTAGTTGAAGCTAAGGTTGCTTCATGCCGCCATTATTCGTGCACCGTTAATTCTACCCGCAAGGTTAGAATATTTACCATTCCTTTAATTAAGTACAACCCATAGGTTGGCACACAGTAGGGTAACAATCAGGCAATAACACATAAATGGTATGGTTCTCCCATACTCATAACACACATAACTTCCATAGTCGAGTGTTTGATTACACCAGCCCATTGAACACCAAGGAATTACCAGTTTCAGACAACACCCAACATAAGCACTGCTACAAGTTCTTTCACATACACAAGGAGTATAAGCAACATCATATTCTATCTATATTTAATCAAATTCTCAAGTCATATAACAACATCTTCCAGCAAGATAAAATACTATGATAATATAGGACATTGTAACTACTCATCATAAGGAAACCCAGTTTTACATGAAGATAACACACACATTATCCTCCTCTAGGAGAGTAATTCATCTTTGTACATTTACCACTGCATTACACATTTTACTCTAAAAATATGTCTTAACTCTTACTAAGTCCATGATGAAGAGTTTCCCCTAAATAACAAGAGAAATGAGAGATTATTCCTAACATGCCATCACAAAATTGCACATGACTGATAATACATTTGTTTGGTCATTTATGACAGCTTCTAAATAAATTTACCACTTCTACCTTAAAATCACATAGGCACTTTGGGTTTTTAGGCCCCTTACCTAAATTTCTCTAGCCCAAAAGTTACATATACCATGAATGATACTATCATGTTCCATTAACTACCCTTCCTTGATTTATCAGACATAGAATAAAAGAAGGGAACCATTATTCATTTTCTTTTCTAAGGATTACTTTCCAAAAATCTAGATGTAATTCATATAATTATGCATGCAATAGAAATTATCTAAAACATAGTTAATGGTGTATCTTCGAACATGCTATCACAACATATTTGCATATAATCACCAAAAAGGAAGTACACACGAAGTAAATTCAGTAATCACTACCAATTAGTTAACAATTCACAATAGAAACATAAGCAGCAAGGTTATCTAGAGATCCCAGTGTTGCAACTTATGCTCTGATACCGAGATGTCATGCCCAAATTTTAGGGCAAAAACACAACAATTGTTTTTTGATAAATACAATGTTGGTTCCAGTTGTGAGGTTCCCAAGTTTACTAACTAGTTTTAGTGTATACATAGATGATGAGTTAGGTTGCGTTAGTAAAATGAGTCACATTTAGGCTAAAGGGGAATCATGACCATATGTCAACCTCCCTCACCCCAAATGATGAGTATGTAAGTTAAATCTGTTAAATCTCCTAACATAAATCACTTAAACAAAATGATCTATAAGTACTATGAATCATTTAAATGCATTTGCACATGTTTTATATAATTCCTAATTTAATTTTTAATCCACCAGTTCCTAATCATATACATTTAAAATATAATAAGTTAATCATTAAAGTCACTTTTAAAAGTGTCTGGTTAAACTAATTTACTTAATAAATACTCAAGGTTTCCCGTATAAACTAAGTTTAATGTTGTCATTTATCATTGATTTAATAATCCAACTATCCCCTATTATTTTATAACACCTAAATTATTAATATAATCATTTAATTGTTATTAGAATGTTCCTCAATAATTAAATTTAACTATTTAGATTATAATGTCCCACATAAAAAAAATTAGGTTTTAAAATAATTAGTTGATAAAATAGTTCAAGTTATCCTATTGTGCACCAGAAATGAATTAACATCCTAAAATTTGTTTAACATCTAATCCCAGTCTCAAGGTTTAGATAGAGATAAAAAAAAAGGAACAAGGGAAGGATTTAACGAAAAATCATAACATTTAATATTCCTTAGTAATTACAACTAATAAAAGTTATATATAT
>MU227454.1:264450-290711 GCA_018584345.1 Thuja plicata | reverse complement strand
AGAGAGAGAGAGAGAGAGAGAGAGAGAGAGAGAGAGAGAGAGAGAGAGATCTTAATTTTTTTTAGGATACTAAAGGGAAATAAACAGATCACAAAAAAATTACAAAATATACACATAACTAGATTTTATTAATTTTACATACTAAACAATAATTTTCAGATTTAACAAAACAGTAAATAGAATAGAAATGAACATGCATTGTTTCATGAAATATAAAAGAATCTTATACACTTCTGTATAAATCTGCAAGAATATGTTTAGATGAGCTTTTGTAATTGAAATATTTATACTAAGACTTACAAATTTCTTCTCATACAAATCTATTTACAAATGTGTAAGTCTTTAAGCTTCTAAAATAAATTAGCAACTACACTCCTAGGAAAAAAAAGCTACAAAATTTCCAACCTACATCTTTTACTAGACTACACACTCTTTCTCTATTTCCAATCTTTACCTTTAACCTTCAAGAGCTCCAAAATCTGTAATCTGCAAATTAGGAAGGAAACAAGAAGACTATGGGACTGCTCTCCTCCCAGTCTAGGTCTTTACAAGACCACCCCCAAGCTAGGGGAACCAATATTTAAACTGGTTTTACGCACATCATAATAATACAACACTTCAACCCAAAAAAACCACAGACACCCTTTTAAGGTTTGCACATAGGGTCTCCAAATGACCCATTAACAGGGTGAAGGAGAACAAGCACCATGAAGAAATAAGTCATAACAAGTGTAACATTCCCTTCATAAGGCCTATAAAACAACAACCTTACTTCTTACTTCAAAAACTCACAAGAAAATCCCTACTCACTTCACCCCAAGGATTCTCTACCCTCCCAAGGGGGAGATTGTCCTTGCACACCCAAATCACATACAATAAAAAGAGACAAAGAAACTTCCATGAAAAACATTACAACACAAACTTCTCAACCACAACTTACAACTTTCAAAGAACAAACATGAACAAAACATCCTTGCACCATACCTTCTACCACAAGACATCTTGAATACATGAATCAACTAAAAACATGGAGATAGTGCAACCAACCTTGATCAAGTAATGACACATATGAGGTTGATGATAAGCTTCGATCTGTAATTCCTTCTCCCTCCTTCCAAGAATCTCCTCTAACTCTTAGTTGTCTCCAAAGATGGAGATTGGGTGAACAATCAAAATTTCCCCAAACTTCTCCCTAAATGCTTCTCCCACACTTCCCAACTTCCTTGGGTAGAGTGTGTGTTCTCATTGGTTGGTCTTCCCAACCTCTTACACACTTTTCTACCCAAGGTCAAGCTCTCACAAGTTGATTTTCGTCCATCATGGGAAATCCAACTTTTTGAAGGGCTCAAGGCACCTACCTAGGTTGTCTTATGGTAAAAAATTACCCTAACCCATAAGTATACCAAGTGAGCCTTCTAAAAGGGCCTAAACTCAACCCTAAGAGTCCTTTTAACCTATCACAAACCCCTCTTAGACTCACCCACGAAATTTAAGTGATGTGACCATTCCTAAGGCTCACTAACCAAGTGGGCACACATGCGGATCCTACAAATTACTCTCCTAGGTTTGGTTGCAACCAATCTCCACCCTAAAAGGGACATGTTATTGCCACACAAGTTTCAAGTGACACACACACTCACATACACATCACAATACACATGGCTTGCCCATTTGAAAATACATAACCATAATTAGCATTTAATAAAAATTAAAATCATACACTTTACTATTACAAATTTAAAACACATCACAATGAGGCTTTTATCTATTTCATAAAGAGAAACCTTGGTTTGCACTATTTTTCACATAGGTTTAATCTTGATTCCCCGATTTTAACCACATGGTAATCTTACCCGCACACTAAGTCTGAAAGTCAGTAGTCCAAGGAATAATATGCATCATAATGAATATATACTTTATTCAAAACCTCTACAAAACTTCTACAAAATCAATTGTCTTTTTCACTATGCATTCATAAGCATCCCTTAAATATTTAACTTTCATTTCATATTATAAATCATATTTCATCATAACTATATCAACTTACCTTTCCCCATTAAATCAAATAGCATCAATTAGGCTTTTACATCATCATAATGTTCACTATTTCAGTATCCATAATGCAAAATCCATAACTGTAACATAGTAATCTAATCTGACTAACCAAAGTGTTTCTAATTATAATAAATCATAACATTACCTTGCTAGCATTTTAGTTTAACCAATATCATATTTAATTGTATTATCCTTTTCATCATCAAAGCACCTATCACTTATCAGAATCCTACGATTTCTTTATCCTAATTCAATCCATGATATTCAAGCACTTAACTGCTAGTCATAATAATAAGTAAATCAATGTATCCTAGTGCAACATAATGCTTCATAGAAAAGTCAACATAAGCAATAAAACAATAGGGTATACTCTTGTGAGAGTACTACATGGTCATCTATGCTATAATAACTCAATCTACAACCCTCAGAGTGTTAGACATAAAATAG
This sequence comes from Thuja plicata, assembly GCA_018584345.1. Taxonomy (NCBI): domain Eukaryota; kingdom Viridiplantae; phylum Streptophyta; class Pinopsida; order Cupressales; family Cupressaceae; genus Thuja; species Thuja plicata. The sequence goes on along the minus strand of MU227454.1, from coordinate 288,209 downwards.
AAATGAGGGAGGCACTACAATGACAACATCAAGGTTATGGATACTATTTTTTAGCATATGTATCATCCATGAATCTCCATTAAGCATAAAGATTAGGAGTGTGACATGAAGCTTTGATACCACTTGATGCAGTTAAGGACAGTGAGAACTCCTAGAGTTTAAAAAAATCCTTACAATAAGAGTCACACAACAGAATCCATCAAAGATCAAAGAAATGAATGCAAGATCAACCTTCTTATTAAGATAAATCAGTTACTTGCAACTACTATAAACAACAATAAATTCCAGGCATACAGGCTTGATTAGAACCTTCAATAGGTTTTCTTTCTATATGATCTATCTAAGAAAATAATTACATGAACTTTGTATAGGTACTTTCTTCCATCTGATCTATAGATCTGATCTCTACAAGTGCTAAGGTTCTATTATGTTTTGTCTCAATTCTCTCTAATAGTAATCTCATCAACAATAACACCCATACTATAAATAGTATCAAACTCAACAAATAACTCAACAAGCTTATCATATTCAACCAAAAGAATCTCAATTCCAACTTTAGCAACATCAACCTCCTTATTATGAGCAATCTCATTATCACCCTCAATAACAAGACACTCCTTAACTTGCTCATCAAATCTAATCAATAGATCATGAAATTCACTCATAACCATATCTACCTTATCATCTATAATATCTATCAAAGCATTCATAGGTGTACATGCGTTATCAATATTAACCTCTTTCTCAGCAGTAACCCTAGCTTTCCTTTTTCTCCTCTGAACAATCTTCATAACAACCCAAATGATCCTCCTCTGAATCATTAAATACCAACTCAACATCTTCATCTCCTTAGTAGCTTCCTCACACTCATCCTCAAGTTTAGGACTCCTCCTCAAACCAACCAAAGAATTAAAAATCTTAGACCTTAACTCAACTCTAAGGTTTTCAAACATTCTCTTTACACTTATCAGGTTCATCCTATCTAGCGACCTCTTTACCTTCACACGGTGCAACAACCTCTACTCAGAAACCTAAATGAAAGATATCAATTTCCTCTCACCCGACGATCTATTAAACATGCTCACATCCTCCTTCAATCTAACAACCTTTTTAACCAACATGATGTCTTAAGGTCTGGAACCCATTCAAAGCTTCACAATCATCAACAAGAACTCTCTAATCTAGCCTCACACAAATCCTCTATCATCATAGGATGGATCCATATTATTCCACCCCACAACAAGCCATAAAGGATTTTACAAGCTCAAGAATCATAATCTAGAATCGCAGGGACAAATCTCTCTCAAATAAAATCATACAAAATAACAACCAGCAACAAATCCTTCCCTGACCACCTTGCACAAGTCCTCCATTAGTGTGGAAAACATCTTCTCTCTTCCATCCTAAAACCTACACATCATAGGTTTTTCAATTTCAAGAAAATGAATCTTCAATCATAAGAATTATCTTGCTCTGATACCACTTGATGCATTCAAGGACAGTGGGAGCTTCTAAAGTTCAAACAAATCCTTGCAGAAAGAGTCACACAACAAAATTCATCAAAGAATAAAGAAATGAATGCAAGATCAACCTTCTTATTTAGATAAACCAGTTACATGAAACTAATATAAAAAAAATACATTCTCGGCATACAGGCCTGATTGGATCCTTCAATAGGTTATCTTTATATACAATCTACCTAAGATAGTAATTATATGAACTTTCTATAGGTACTTTCTTCCATTCGATCTATAGATCTAATCTGTACAAGTCCTAAGGTTCTATTTTGTTTTATATCAATTCTCTATAATAGTAATCTCATCAACAATAACACCCATACTAAAAATAGTATCAAACTCAACAACTATCTCAACAAGGCTATCAGATTCATCCAAGGAATCTCAATTCCAACTTTAGCAACATAAACCTCCTTAGTATCATCAATCTTATTATCATCCTCAATAACAAGGCACTCCTTAACTTGTTCATCAAATCCAATCAACAGATTATGAAATTCACCCATAATCATATCTATTTTATGCTTTTCAATTTATATCAAAGCATTCACTGGTGTACATACCTTATAAAGCTTAACCTCTTTCTTTGTAGTAACCCTAGCTTTCCTTTTTATCCTCTGAACAATCTTCATAATAGGCCAAAGAATCCTCCTCTGAATCGATAAATTCCAACTCAACATCTTCATCTCCTTAATAGATTCCTCACTCATCCTCAGGTTTAGGAATCCTCCTCAAACCAACCAAATAATTACAAATATTAGACCTTAACTCAACCCTAAGGTCTTCAAAAAATATCTTTACACTTCTAGGGTTCATCCTATCGAGAGATCTCTCACCCTTTACACAGTGCAACTACCTCTACTTAGCTATCTCACTGCAACATCGCAATTGCCTCTCACTCGGTAATGTTGGTTCTCAAATCAACAGATTGTATTTCCTATGAACTTGCCAATCCAATGCTTGGAAACCTAAATGATTTGGCCAACTAGCAAGTCACAACCAAGGTAAGGTTGGAACTTCTGTAATTTTGGCTTTACAGAACCAAGGCTGATAGGCCTATACCTTAAACTTATCCTTCAAGTCTTAAGGATTTTTATAGAATATGAGAAACACTTCAAAATCATTTCTCAAGTATGGAAAGGCACTTAACAAAAATCAAATAGTAATCAATACAACATAAAACTGCAAAAAATGAATGCTTTGTGAGATTTGTAAGAATGTATAAATAAATGGATGCTAGGATATCTCAACAACTCAAAATGATAAACCAAATGACTATATCCAATAATAAATTAGATGAGTGCCTATATCAACTTGGGCAAATAAAGTCAATCCAAATTCAATCCTATGTACAACTTTGCAAGACAGTATTAATACCATCAACTATTTGAATGCTTTGGATGCAGAGAAGATTAAGTCTATTTATATCATTGTTAGTTCAAATGAATTTAACTCCTATGGTTGGGAGACCAGTTGAACAAGAAGTTGGAACATTAAGTTCTCACAAACTCCTTGATGATCAAACAATGATATAAGACATATAATATCTCTACGCAAGCATATCTAAAATAGAAATAGAAATTTGTTCAATAATTGTAAAGGACTAACTGAAATGGATTGAACCCTTTTTCCACAAGTGATATAGAAACACTTATCTTTATTGATTTTGAGAAAATAGTACATTTGATTCCATGTTGCAGTTGTGATCAAAACTAGACCAAATAATAATGTATATGTTACCGTCCCCTTTCACATGGTCTTGGAATCCCTATTTGTATAAATTCCAAGGGATGCGTACAAGATTTAGAATAATGGGTCTCTTGATAACTAAAACCTAATCCTAAGATCAACAAATGAACATTAATTACAATAAAGGAATGATTAATCATCCTTGTCTGAGAAATAATTATCAACTAAAAGAGATCAGAATAATGGTCACTAAAAAATCACTTGTGATTTGTTAGAGACAATTGATGAAAAATAACTAATTGAATGTTTGAAGATGTTAAGTTGATCATCGAAATGCAAAAAGATAAAGAAAGACATTAAATCAGTTAATGGATTGTATTTTCATTTATGTCAACTTAATATAATCTGATCAGTTATATACAAAGTGTGAAAAGACTTCAGAGAATCAGAGTGATAAAGATTATGCTTTTAGTAATGCATAAAAGACCAACATTCAATAAGTGACTACAAACACTGACAGTTAGTGGAACTCGACGGACAAAGAAAACCAAAGGTAAAGTCACTATGATGCTTGAGTAAGAAACCCGACAAGCATTACCGACGAGCAAAATCACAAGAATTACCAATGAGCAGAACTTCACAGTGATGCCCGATGAATAGACAACCCCGATGGTGATGCCCGAGGAGAACTGAAGTGTTGACCGAAGCTATCAAAGGTTTAAACACCGAAAGGAACTGAAGTTCAAAAATGACAAAATACTTAGCTGGAAGAGCTAAACATAGACTTAACTAATTTTTAACATTGTTTTCATCGACAAGTTAAAGCCAGAGATAAGTAAAAGATTTAAAGTTATTTTATACAGTTGTCAAGGAGAAATCTACATGATAAAACTTAAGTAAAAGCTTTAAATAAAGATTGAATAAGATTGTGGATCACGCCAAGAACAAGAAAATCAAGAAGTGAGAAATGGTGATATCATATCGATAAAGAGACAATCTAATTCATTATGAATTAGGGGAGTGAATAGAGAAGAAGGATGTTGAAGAGAAACTAATGAAGAGCAACTTCATAGACTCCTGATCAATCAAGTTGAGGAAAGAGATAAATATTTATGTGAACACCGAGCAATAGAGAAGCACAGCATCACCAAGCAGAAAGAAGTGGAGAAAAGGTATTGAAAATATACATTGATCAGAAAGGTATTATGAGCTTACAATAGATATGAATATCTGCAAGTCTAAGTTGTATGTGTGAATAGATCATTTACTATTTTAGTTTAACCATTGATTTAGAAATTCTCTTAACTAAGTGGGACTTAACAATCCTTTCTATATTGAGATACATCCCAAGGAGTATCAAAAAGTTTGATCATGAAGATAGCATGAGATGCCAGATACCATTTGACAAACTATACTAGGTTTGGTCATAGAAGGTAGCATAGAGATCCCTGATATCAAGTGACAAACTATTCTATTTAAATCCTCTAACAAGGTCACACCTAACAATGTGTTTGTAACCTTTAATAGGGTTGACTCTTCACTGTGCTCACTTCAGAAGAGTGAAAATTTTGGGTTATCGGTCCCATGTGGTTTTTTCCCTTAACAGGGTTTCCCACTTTAAAAATCCATGTGTCAATGTGTTTATGAGTCATTACTTTAGTTTTTTTCATTACACATAACTAATCTGGATTGATCGGTATACACTAATCAATTTACTAATTTTCAGTAAATGAAAGACTGCTAATCGATTGACATGAAGAATAAGGTTTAACAGTGAACTCTGAGAAGTAGTTTTTTTTAATATTGGTTGAAGGCATTCATCTTGTAGGACTAAAGATAATTAGAGGCTTAATATTGTGGTACTAAGTTTTTGGGTTGATTTATTGGAATATTTTTGAGGCCACTGATTCACCCCCCCCCCCCCCACTCTTAGTTATTCTAACAAAAATTTAGAATAATGAATTTGTGTTAAAATATTATGGTACTTTGACCCATATATTTTTGTCTCTCATAATGGATGTATTTCCTGGGGAGTCAAATAACTTTATCATTTTGAAGGCACGTCGATGTTTTTGACCATCTTCAATTACCATATATCTTCGTAATGATTCCTCACAATGTGTATGCATGTCTTTATCTTCCTTAGTATCTCATGAAGACCACATAACTTTATCATCAAACAGATCCATAATCGCCACCATCGAAACCCTGCATGGAGATGTCGATGATGTATCAAAATATAATAAAAAACCCTAAGATAGAATACAAATAATATTAAATAATATAAAAATGAAAAAAGGAAATCCTAGTCATCACTGCCACTCGGGCACTCTATCTTTTTACTATCGAGGACACATTTCAAGATCACATAATGCCTTGAAGAGTAAAAGTCATGCATCTTCGATTTGAGGCATTACACCTGTCATTGATGCTTTCCATGATTTAACAAATGATCATATTTCTTAGACCACCGTGGGCCCAGGACACATGCCATTTAGGCATAATTCCTTAATGGTTAGATGTTGATCACTTTTTCTTTAAGGCTTTACGCTATCAGTTAGATCAATTTGAACTTGATCGATCTTTACTTCATTCCTTCTTTTCTCAGCCTGGCCCTCCATGGACACATGTCATCCAATCACACCCTTGTGCCAGATAAAAACCATACACCTTTTCATTTTGAGTGAACACTAATCGTGGATGAGATCAAATTAGAACCATAGATATTTTTATCTCATTTCTTAGACTTTCAGTGGGGTCAGGACACATGGCGGCATGTCGTGATGCCTTAATGGATAGATAATGTGCATCTTGTCTTTAAGGCATTATGCAAATCATATATCTATTTGGATCTTACCTAATATTTAACTGTTGATGAACCCATGACTTGGATTTAAAACCTGATCATCTTTATTGCCCTGTTAATTCCTCACCCTCGATTTCACCCATGTGCTAAAATATCAAAACCTTAGTTTCTCACACTTTAACCAGCTACAGAGATGAAGTGTATCCTTATCATTTTGATCGATCGATCAGTTTCCACCAGCTGGATCCTTGTCACCTTGCTGTCATAATTCTGCACACCCGAGACACATGTCACAATCTTGTGATGCCTTGAAGACTAAAAACTATGCATCTGGGTTGTAAGGCATCGCGCCAACTGTAGATCATGTCTGACTGTTAACCATTGAAAGATACCTCATGAAAATTGACGTGTATCCCTATCAACTTGCCCAATGAACCAAATGATGCCACCTATATCCTCATCATCTTATCCTTCTATTTTGGCAAGCCCAGGACATGTGTCACTTAGGAATGAGGCCTTAATAGATAGATAGCATGTATCTTATGTTTAAGGAAACACACCGACTATTAGATGGATATTTACTTGCTCGATGTATAATCTTGTTTTGAATTTTTTCAACCGCGATCAAAGTAAACGTGTAAGCCAAGTGCATTCCCTTGAATATTAAATAGCTTCATCTTTTTGATTGAGGGATAACACCAGTCGTCAATCTTTCAGAAAAGGATAAGATATTTAAGCGGACCTGCAAAAAATAAAACTTGTTTAAATAACCCGCGAAAATAATTTCAACAGCTAGTTTTATGAATTCAAAAATTTCCAGGCCGTGGAATGTAAGATTTTAAACATATAAAATTTAACAAGATAAATGCATGAATTAATAAGATGACCGCACAAGTTTGGATTTTTGCAATCATAAAATATAAAATGGAAGGGATAAATAAGATCATAAATAACAATAATGAATATAAGGAACACTTCCTTGATCTATTTCCATGTCCAAATTTGATCTGCAAATTTGGGTTCCACCAGTGGCTCTTTTTGGGGATGTGTGTTCATACTTGGACACAACAAGATCCTAGTTTTTTTCTACAGAAGCAGACCAAAATAGAAATAAAATAACAACATCAAAGCAAATGAAATAAAACTTAATGAAAATGTAGAGTTAGAAACACTCCCTTCTTTAAGAGAAGAATGGTTTTAAACATTGAGCATGAGTTGGGAATTCATGAACATGATCTTCTGTGTCTTGTAACAAATAGCTCTTTTCTCCTGCATTAGCAAATATTATGTAAGGTCCTAGCCACAAAGCTTCAAATTTACCATTCTTCCCTTTATCTTGATCTTTGGCATTCCACTTCAATACCCAATCTCCCTTCTGAAAGTTCCTTTCCTTAGTTCTCTTATCATTTACATTTTTTACTTGCATCTACTTCTTCATATTATGACTTTGTGCATTTCTTCTAACTTCATCCCATTTTATAAGTTGATCCATCCTATTCTCCATGAAATTCATGTCTTCTAGTTGTTCCCTTATGACAAATTTATATACAGGGAGAAGATTGGTCAATGGTAACCTAGCCTTTTTTCCATAGACCAATTCATAAGGAGAAAACCCAGTGGACTTTTTGACTGTTATCCTATCTGCCCAAAGTGCCAAAGGTAATTTGGAGTCCCATGCTCTTTTTTTATTGCTCAATATTCTCTTTATGATTTTAAGTATATTCTTATTACTTGATTTCACTTGGCCATTTCCTTATGGATGGTAAGGGGAAGAGTATGAAAAATTAATACCATAAGTATTGCAAAAATTGGAGAACTCCTTGGATCTAAAGAACATGTCATTATCAAAAACAATCTTGCAAGGAACACCAAACCTTGTTAGTATATTTTCTGTTAAGAATTTTATTACTACCTTGCTTGTATCTTGTCTAGAGGGTATGGCTTCAACCCACTTAGTAAAGTAATTTGTTGCAACTAGAATCCATTTGTGTTGTCAACTGGAAGTATCAACAATTTCACCAATGAAATCTACCCCCCACATTTGGAATGGCTCTTCATTTGAAAAAAGTTCTGAGGGGTAATGCACCATCATATTCTAATTTCCCTGAGAAATTTTGACAAGCTTCACATTTTCTAACATATGTATAACTATCCTTAAAAATATATTGCCAATAATAACTAGCATGTAGTATCTTATGGGCAGTAGTTCTTGTTGAGAAGTGACCAACACATACTCCATCATGTAACTCCTTCAATATTGAATTTTCTTGGCACATATCTAAACAGAATAAAATGATACCTTCTCTATTCTTCCAATATAAGTCACCTTGTATCAAAACATACCTAGATGCTTGTAAATTTATTGTCCTCTTTTTATTATCATTTAAACCCTCTTGGCATTTCATGTACTTAAGGAAATATACTATATTAGTATACCAAGGAAAATTTTCAATACTTACTATTGATTTATCAGTGCTCAGCTGATTTATTTGAACTGCCTCAAGATTTGATTCAGCTATAAGTTTAGCAAGACCCTGTCCTCTGACCAACTTTGTTATTTGGATCTCCATGTCAAACTCCTTGATTTGATTCACCCATCTGCATCTCCTTCCTGTAACCTCTGTTTTCTTAAATATATCTTTAATTTTTTCATTTTGCACATAAGCTATCACTTTAGGTCCCACCATGTATGGTCTAAAACATTTCACTACTTTGACTAGGGCATAAGTTTTCTTCTCATTTATGTCATGTTATCACTGAAATTTGCACCCTGCTGAGTAAACCCAACAATCTAGTGATGCATGGGAACACTTTTGGGTTGTGTGTTTACTCAGTAGGGTGCAAATTTCAGTGATAATAGTTTTTGGAATGCTCGGTGGGACCAAGAGCTGATTCTCAATTCTTTTCAGACTTTATGTTGCTGCTGTTTGGTGTGGACAACAGTAGTTTCTTCCTTTGGATGCAAGAAAGAAGCACACCTAGTGACTCTGGAGGAAGCATGTTTTATCATTCCCCATATCATAAAAATAATACCCATGCATCTCCCTATCAACCATATCAAATAAATTATACTGCTGGTTTCACGCAAATTGACCCCATTACAACAAGTTACCAGCAATTTCCATATGTTTGGCACCCACCCACCCCTTCTCATACTCCATATCAGCCAGCCAATGCATATCAAAAGCCCCGAGAAGACCATTTTATTCCAATTCATCCTGGCGGTTCTCAGAATCATCCTCACCATGATGATTACATAAGCATAAAGGACATGATGTCAAACTTTCAAGGGTAGATGAGGTGTATTGACAGGAAACAAGAGTATAGCTTGCAACAGGATGAGTGGGCTTACCAGGCTTATAAAAAACAATAGGATATGGAGGCACAAAAAAGACAACAGGAGGAGGTTCTTGCGAGGGACTTGGCCACAAAAGAGGAGAAAGTAAGATTGTTACTTGCTCGAGCCTAGGAGCTAGAGGCTCAAGTAACTCCTTGTGTTCCCAATTTCATATCACCATCTTTTGAGGTAATAGATCAGACTATGAAGGTGGAGGTTCCCATGCCCAAATTTCCATGTTTTGAGCAAGATGAACCTGTTTTATCCCCAAGTAAGGCTGTTAAATCTAAAATTTTGAGTTTCAAATGTCGTCACCCTTTGCAAGACACTATACCTAAAGAAATTTAGTCCATACCTCGTGAGAAACTATCTAAAGAAATTTTTGTATCCCAAGAAGCTCCTCAAGTTTCCCAAAACCCTCCACCAAGTAGGCTTTTTTTTCCTAACACTATTTGCCTTTATCCTGGAGGACCTATTGTTTACCAAGAAGATCAGTATTGTGAGAAGCACAAGGGATTTGAGGAGATAGAGGAAGAATGACTTGTAGCTGATGAACTTTCATGTGATGAAGAAAAGGGAAATTCAGAGTTGTTGGTGTTGAGTGATGACTATAATCAGTTGGGGCAGCAGGGCATAGAGCAAGAAAGTGTTGCTCAACCTAAACTCTGGGTCAATTTTTTCAATGAGCTTCCATTTTTAGTTGAAGATAAGGAAGACATGTCATTACCTATGGGTGAAAGTCAATTGGGATAGAAAGGTAACCATTAACAAGGAGGAGATGGAAATAAAATGTTTATGTTCTTGTTTGATGAACTCCCTTCTTATGTTGATAACAATGAGGTAGACACAACTATGTTCATTCTAACAACCAATTTGGTGCAGAAAAAAGTTATTGAGAATGACAAGGAGTTGTTGTCACCCAACAATCAGTATGGTAATCAGGATGAAGCATATTTAAAAGTTAATGTTTCCCAAGACATTCAAAAGAACTATCATGCTGCTGAAAATGTTCTTATACAAAAAGGGGAGGAAGATTTAGAGGAGGACACTTTTTGGGATGAGCTGGAGTTGTTTTTCTCAAAACTTGATACAAAAATAACATCTCATCACTTTTAAAGTCATGAGAAACATGAACAAAATGTGGTGGCAGCCATTTTACAGCTAGAGCCACCTAAGCTAGTTCATTTGGATCAGCAAAAAAGTGTTGAAGAAGCAGTCCAAAAGCCAAAGGCCAGCAATAGAAGCTCTAAATTTGCTCTTACAAGAGGATTCCCTATTAGGCATCTATCTAGGGTGGAATACAACAAAGTATCACTCATCATGCTAACGCCAAAACATGAAGTTCCAGCTGGAGATAAGGTCAAAAGAGAGCATGTTCAGTCAATCGACACCCTCTCAAGCAGCAATGTGCATGCACATCATAAAGAGGTTGGTAAACTAGTCTGTGAATTTCTAGAGGAGTTATAAAATTTTGTTAAAATTATATCCAGAATATGTCTTCCTCTAGCTACCCTTGAATATTTCAATCATTGCAAATTGAGGAGAAAGGGGAGCTATTTTATAGAATGAGTAAATGGATTTGTTTAGCATTGCTTCATTACTGGTTGGTTTAGGGTAGGGTAAGCTTTAGTTTCAATAAGTGTTGTCACACATAGATTAGTTGCATTTTTCATTTCCCCTAAGTGCTGGTTGCACATTTAGATAGTTGTTTCTGAGAAGGGGCAAGCTGTTGTAATGAATTACAATTGCACGAGATTGGCATCCATCATATGAAACAGTGAATACATGTATCCACTGCTACACATCATACATAGCTCCCTCATATAAATCTAGTTAACTACAACAACTTGAAAAAGAGGTGTACTTTTGTTTGTTTTTCTCTTCTAACACATCAAGCAATTGCATATCATTCATGATAGTGAGTCTGTTAGTTCACTATCATAAGCCATACACAAGTACCAGACGGATTAGAAGAGGTGGCTGTTTAAAAATGATTGCAACAATGAAGGGAGTGTGTTTTTCAAAGGTTTGGCCATATAAGTGACTCTGTGCCCAATGGATAGAATAGGCAGCTGGTCTGATATGCTTAGCAGGTAAGCATCACGCAGATGTCGCCAGAAATGTTACCCATTTTATTTCCCAGCTCAATAAAGTGGAGCTGGTTATGTTTTTTAGATAGTTTGAAGGGTGCATCCCAGTTATTAATGGTGTTTTGCAAAAAGAGGAATACCATAAAGGAAGTCATGAAAGATGCAATAGTTTACAACAGGAAAAGAATCATACAACATTGCCAATTTAAAGGAATGATCTTTTTTAATCATGAATGAAATATGCAATATCCCACACAAGCCATGGGAGTAACTAATAGAATGCACTATAAAAGGAAATGATACACATAAAAATGAAAGCATAAACAAAGACAAGGGATCCATCATTGCCTCATGATGATGAATCCCACAGTTGAGTAGCTCCATCTTCATTTCTGGTTGCTTCGCCATCCAAGTACCTGCAAGGAGATAAAAAATGTTTCAAGGCTCAGGATACCAAATCTTTACATATACATCATCATTACATGCATAGTCTACTCCTATAATACATTATAACAGTTTGCAGTGATCATATGAATCAGAGGAAAAAAAAAAAGACATCGATAGTATTCATCAGAACTGAATCATTTTTTTTATCTAAAAAGTTTGTTGAATGTGTGGACATGAGTAAAGAGATTATTGCTGAATTATTCATTTAAATATTTCAGCATGTGGGAAAAAATGGGCTCCCACAAGGGTAGAGCCCAACATGCTGTCGAATGAAATAATCATGCTATAGGATGATAGATTAAAGCTGCAGGAGGATAGATGATGTGATGCTTCAGGAAAGAATGATATCATACTATCTTTATTATAGCAACATACTCCATGAAATAAGAGCAGCAATAATGCATGAAAAATAATGATGAGTACAATGGAATCACAGTGAATAGAAAGGAGCAGTTGTCATGCTACAGAAATAATGGAGTCTTTTACACTTCTTGAAGGTGCACGAGCCCTGTATGTAACTGGGCATGTATTTGTTGCTTTGATGATTATCATTATTTGAAAAGACATGGTAATGAAAAAACAAGGATATATAGTTTGTTGTGTAGATCAAAGAAGATGATAATGAAAGAACAACAACAGTCCCAACATTCATACAGATGCCAGTGACACATAGAAAACAATGATTTTCCATGAAGGTATGTCAAAAGAACAGAATATTTCAAGTTTGCATGAAGGCTAAGAAGCTCAAACATAGTCAATCAATGCATAAAATGGTGCTACAAAGAGATCAATAACAACTTCGGTTCCAGTTTTAAGCATGGAGAAATAAATCAAGAAAGCATCATAATAGTGCCTAGCATTAGGAAGTAATGACAGTAATACATGTATGGAGCAACAAAAGTGCAAACCGCAGTAGTGTTAATCTGAGATACCCTATTTCTGTGGTAAAAATAAAGTATAGTAACATTATTTTGAAGTATGCATTTGGAGTTTTGAGAAGATTTTTTGCACTGAATAGGGAGCCGTAGCTACAACGAAGAGAGCCAAAATTCTAGCCTCACGTGAAGATAAAGTTGCCAATATGCTAGTTAAAGAACAATCGTGGCCTCCATGTTTTCACCCAGAAAAGCACAAAATATCTAAGAAAGGTCACAACATATGCAAGGAGGTTTATCTTCTATATTTCATCCATAGGAAAACAAACACGAAATGGAGTTTCAAGAGAAAATACAAAACAACAACCATAGAGAATATGAAAACCCTCAGCTGCGATAAACACAAAGAAGATTTCCAGCAATAAACACAAAGATCTGCCGCTTTTCTCATCTAAATCTATCTTGAAGAGGTTTTTAGTCCTCATATGTACCTATATATGGAGGAATATATCTGGATAGAGCCTCAAATTCGCAGAAAATTCCAATCAAAGCTCCAGTCGACCCTAGCATTTCATGGCGGCACCCAGGTTGAGGGAAAAATGAAATAAAAATTGAATGAAATGAAGTGTGCGTGAATCCTTTTAGGGTTCGATATTTTCGCCATTTTCCATGGCAAAGTAAAGGCTTTTGCCTTTCTTTTCATTTTTTTTTAAACAAAAAAAGTCTCTTGACTTAGAAAGCCTGTGCGCTATGTGAAAGGCTTTTATGCCTTATTAAAGTAAATTAATGATATATATATCATTAATATTTATTAAATAATATAATATATATTATTTAATAAATATTGTTTGAGAATTTAGCATTGTTAAATAATATAAATTATATTATTTAATAAAGGTTAATTGACATATCATTAAATTATTTTAGTTCTTTTGAAAGTATTCAATTGTAAATAATATCCATTACATGTTAAATTATAAAACATGTAATGAATATTAAATTTTAAAAAATACAAAAGTATTGAAAGGGCTTCAAATATGGATGTAGGCTTTTCTTTTTTAAAAAGGAACAATAAATATTTTATTTTTGCACTATCTAATAATAATTATTAAATAATTTATAGTTTAGTATTTTAACAAATATATTAGATTAATAATATTATTAAGCGGTTTGATTATCACTTAATATATATTATTAAAATAATTTATATTTGGTAAAATAATAAATTATAAACTACATAATAATAATTATTAATAAAAACATTAAATACTTTATAATTCATTTGTATAACTAAATTATAAATTATTTAATAAATAAGGTACAAGATAAGATATTTATTTTTTCTTTTAAAGTTCAAAGAGAGATATTTTACAAAGTTATCACAAATTCCTAAACTCAAAATGCAGTTGAAGAGGTTAGATTAGAGTTATTTCTTTCCAGAAGCTCGTTATGGGTTGTTTAGAGGATAGGACTGCATTTATGAGGGGGTCTTTATGATGATATTATTTGGGCATGACTTTTGGGTCACCAAATTGCATTTTAAAGACCTTTGAAGGGTTCAAAAGTGGCTTTTTCCCTGCATCCAACCTAGGAGTTATTGCTTGCATTTATGATGCAGTTGGATGTAAAGTGTATAAGTATGAGTTGAGGCCTCTTTGTAATCAGTTATTTTTCCTTTGGCTTGTTGTTTTGTAACTGTTCTTCTAAGTTCTTAACAAAAGAAAAGAGATTTTGTAACCCATTTTCAGAGATATGCAGGTTCAGGACACCTTTTTATGTGATTTATAGCTTATGCCTTCCTCACTTGGTTTGTTATTGTGTGCTTAGTGTTGGTGCAGATTTCTATGATATCATTTATCTTCAAATATGTATTTACATTTTGGTGCTTTTATGTAGTATTTTCTCATAGTTTCTTTGCAAATTGTGAGTTGTGTTTAATCAGTTTTCCAGATTGTGAGAGATCCTTTTTCTCCTTTTAGAGGTTGTTATTATAAGCCTTCTTACAAATTGATTATGCAAAGATTATGAGTTAGTGGGACTGTGCAAGGAAGTATATGTTACCTTTCCTATTGTGTGTCTTTTATATCTATGGATCTCAGAACTTTGTTTTTTGGTGCATCACCCTTTAGGAGTTCAATTTATTTATGTTCATCCTTCTACCTCTTTCCTCCAAAAAAAGATTTAGTTTTAGGTGGTTTTAGGTGAGTTATCAGAAAGGAAGCTGACCTTCATCCAGAGATTCATTCTAGTTATAGGTTACCCACAACCTTGGTTTGTTTCCATGTTCGTCAAAATTGATCAAGTATTCATCAAACTTGATTAGGGTGCAATTTTGAGCGTTAACATGTCATAATTTAATTCTGCTGCTCGAAGAGTTTTACTAAAAAATGCTATTGGCTGCTCATATCCCTCATTATTCTTTTGTAACATAACTATAGAAATAGTATGATATGATGCAAAAGAAAATAAATAAAAAGGTTTTGAAAAATCAGGTGTGCTAAGGATTGGAGCCTCCTTGATTGCTTTCTTAATATTAGCAAATGCCTCTAGGTTTTCATTCCCCCATTTAATTTTTGCACCTTTCTTAAGAATCTTAGAAATAGGCTTAATGATCTCTGAAAATTTTGGGACAAACCTTCTTACAAAATTTATTTTTCCAAAAAAGGATTGGATTCCTTTAACATTCTTGGGGATCTAGATTTTATCTATGGCTGCAATCTGTTCAGGGTCTATTCTTACACCATCCTTTGATATAATGTTCCCAAGTAGCTTCCCTTTAGTTACTCCAAAATGACATTTTTTGGGTTTAGAGACATCCCATATTCCAAAGCTCTTTTAAAAATCTTCTCCAAATGATTATAATGCTCTTCTGCCCTTTTTGAATATGCAGTTAGGTCATCCTGATATACTGCCATGATGAGGCCGATCAGACCATCAAAATCTGTTGGTGAGTTGACACTGCAGAGATTATATGATTAATTTTGTGTTGTCATTATGGCAAAAAAGTCATATAGGATTTTCGACAGTCAGTTCACAAACCTTTAAGACCAAAAATTGACTAAGTATAGAAGGCAGTGCAGTTAGAGATATATCCGCTGATCAGAGCACCAATGCACGTGTGTATGATTGAGTCATGGTCTGTTTCTTTGTAGATAAGCTTATGGATATAGTATTATGCTAATTCTACATACGTAGGTTCAAATATATCATATGGTGAAGTTACAGCAAGTCCAAGTGCCCTAGCAGCTCGGTAGAACAGAGCATGGAGCCAACTCCAATTTTTAATTAGCACATATTAATTTGTTTTCCATTGGCTATGCGCCTATTGTAATATGTTTGTAATTATGTTATTATCACTCATGTAAAAATGCTTAAGACAATTCATTTGGAAGCATTGTGTATGTTGTTTTTGGGCCGACTAAGTCCTAGTTTTCGGTCGCATCTATTGAGTATGTATATATAATTAACATGTATTTTGTATTAGAGTGTCGCATGGTTGAAAGAGAATGATTATAAGTAAGATAGAAGATAAAGAAGAATAATTAGTATGAGATAAAGCTCTACCAGTGATTAGAGTTTCAACGCACATGCCAAACTGATCAGACAAGTTGTGTCATAATAGTATTCTACTTTCAGATATTGTGAGTATCTGTTATCAGGAGGTTGTATCCTTCTTCTTATTGAGCAGTGAGCTTTGGTAGTGAGCCATCCACCTTTAACATGGTTTTGTAAAGACTCCTAATAGGGTCATTGTACTTGCATTATAAAGACTACTCCTAACAGGGAAAAGGAAATCTAACAAGTTCATAAGATTAGTACAATTATTTGTGGGTACTAATTCCCACCAGGGTTTTCCTATGATCAAGGTTTCCCCGTAAACATATCTTGTATTATGTGTTAATGTGTTATGCTTAATCAGTTATCTATTTTGGTTTAAGTTTCAAGTTGCCAAAATATACTAAATTTCCAAACACTGATTCACCCCCCTCTCAGTGTTTCTAACAATTGGTATCAGAGCTTTGGTCCTCTGAGAGAAGTTTAACCTCTTGAGGAGATCATGGACTCAGTAGAAGTGAAACATTTGAAAAATAATCTTGAAGTAGCTCTTGAAGATCTTGATAGATCTGAAAAAGAAAATAAAGAACTGAAATTGAAAGTTGATGGCTCGCAAATTCTCATCAAAAAATTAAGAAAAGATTTGAAAGATTGCTCTACGAATGATTTGGGAAAAATGGTCAAAAAGATGAATGAAGAAATCATGTCTCTAAAAGATAAGATTGAAGATTTGAATGAATAGCTAACAGATAGCCTAATGGCTATTGAAGAAAAGACCAAAGAAAGTAAATAATTAGATGAATAACTTATGCAAGCAAATATGAAGATCTTGGAGTTGGAGAACATCAAGAAAAAGATAGAATCTGAATTGACAAAAGCCAAGAATCATATTGAGAAATTACTCACAAGTTATGATCTATTACAATCACAGCTTTATGCACAAAAGTTAAGAGGTGATACCAGTGGTGTTGGATACAATGAAGCACAAATATAAATCAATAAAATGCAAGAAAGAAAGAAAGAACAAGAAGAAACTATAGAAGCAAAGGCAACTGAGAATCTTGCAGAGGCTAAAGCAGAACCACCTAAAGATGAACACAAACTAGTTAACCATACTTTTTATGCCTGTAAAAAACAAGGACATATGGAAAGGGATTGTAAATAGGTAAGACCTTTCAATGGTTATTGTTATTCATGCAACAAATTTGGACATAGAGCCATACACTATAGATCAAATCTAAGAAATCAGACACAACAAAATCAAAGAAGTCAGACTCAGTACAATCAGAACATTATATGTCAGATATGCAACTACAAGGGACACACAACTAAATAGTACAACATGGTTAATCATATCAACAAGCCATGAGTAATCTGTCATTCTTCTAACAAAGCTAGACACATCTCAAGGTTTTGCAGATCTAGAACACAAAGACAAGAAAGACCTAATAAGTCTCAAGGATCTCTATTTGAAGAATCTGGAGAAGTCAAGTTTGTGAAAGCTATAGAAGATTTAGGAAAAATATGGGTTGAAGTAAAGAAACATGATGATGTTAACAAAGTTGTAGATGCCTCCATAGTGGATGCAACTTCCACTTCTGGTTAGATGACCCTCATGGTCATAGGGGGAGCTAATCTAGCTCTAAACCCCTGCGCAATAGGTATACTAACCTCTGAGTATGTGCCTACAAATTCATGTATTTGGTCACGAATTGAGGAAGTATGCATGAATGCATAGCTTGTACTTCAATAGGAACAAAGATTGAAATTCACAGTTGGAATCCATGTTATGGTAGCTAGCATTAATTGGAGTAATTTGATTTATAATTCATAATAAGGTCTCATATCTTCACTTCTACTTTCAAGATCGAGCATTTGGAGAGCATAGGAGAATTAAGCATCTAAGTGTTGAAGGATAACTGTTGGTTAGTTAGCAAAGAGAATTAAAGTTGAAATGGAACCCTAGTGCAGACGCGTTATTTCAGAATTTCAGTGAACCTTACTTAAGAAATCAACAAGTAAGTATGGAAACTCTTGTAGTCTTTGACATCACTGAAAGGAAGATATTTTTGTTTAAAAATCATCCTTTCAAGTCGGTATTAGATGATGTAGAAGGGGCATTTTCCTAGACTCCGTTAGGAGTCATGCATGTCAAAGATATTCATGCTTACATCTATTGTAAGGAGTCTGTAGGTGAAGACAACATAACATCACTCATGGCATCTATGACAACTCCTGATTACTCATTCAAAGATGAGTTCTCTCATCTCACAGGGAACCATATTATTGAGTATATAAATGTGCATGAGTTCTATGAATCAGAATGGACTAAGATTTTACTTAGCAGGATTCATGATGACTTATTCTAGATTGATGAAGTCCCAGTTCATATTACAACTGACCTCATTCATGAAATGACTAGACTCTCTAAAGTTGGTCTTGTTCTTCCCATTGGAAAAGATGTAAAGAAGTAGGTTGAGCAGGCTTTCTTGTCTAGGAGTGATAGGCGCAGAAGGACAGTTGATCCTATTATGGAGAAAGATATCAAACTCATCACTATGATCCTTGGATACAAGTTTCAGCAAGCAAGTAGAGTTAACAGTGTATCCGTAGCTACAATTCTAGCAGCTATAAGGTCAGTGAAAGACAACACTCAATTCAATCTATGTGAGATCTTTCGCACATAGTTATTGGATAACATCAGGGCTATAAAACATGACAAGAGAAAAATATTCATATTTGGGTCTCTAATCATATACACGTACTTCCACATTGTTGGTAAGGTTTCTAACCTCTACCTAGATAGGAGCAAACCTACTCTACCTAAAATTTCATTGAAAGCAACAACTGAAAGCAGTATAAGGGATTCCGTGGATATGGAAATAAAGACATTCATAATTAAGATGCAGAAGAGGTTTAGAATAATGGAAAAGATAATTGAAAAATACATGGACACCATATGCTTCATGGTGGAAACAGACTGTACATGCATGGAAGCAGTTGATCTAAGAACCAAATGGATTCGCCCACTTGGTTATGAAGTAGAAGAACATGTTTTGGAAGGATATGCACAAGTCCTTCTATCTAAGCCTAAAGATCCAAATGAACCTAGATGGGGCACATATAGAGAAAATACAAATCAAGTTGATTATGTCCTATACAGTGCAGACAATAAGAGGAAAGCATCAAGGATTACCTCTAACATTCTAAAAGTTCATGGTGTCACCCAAGAAGACCTAGATAAATCTAGGGAAGATAAAATTGCAAGAGAACTTAAGAAAACACCTATAGAAGTAAAAATAGAAAAATATGATGATATCCACAAGAAGAAAAAGAAGAAGTTTTATGAGAGCACATCTATGCCCTCTACTACTATTGACTTGGAATCCTCTCCACCTTTTGTGCCAATCAAGATGATTAGAAGAAGGAAGAAAGTTCCCACAAGCCACCCATCCTCAAGGATAACACAAAGTAAAGTAAAGAATACTCAAGCCCCTCCTAAGGTAGGATTCAGACGTAATCTTGAAATCTTAAGGAATAGAATCATTAATGAAGGACGAATAGATTCAATTGCAAATGTCTATGACAATTATCAAGAGATAGATAAATCAGAAATACATTCTATGATTATCTCACATATGATCAAGTTTAAAAGGTCAGTTTTGGAACTTAAGATAGTCATTCCAGACAGATTATGGAACATACTTGACTTATTAAAAAGACAAGCTATAGAAGAAGATATGAGGATTAGAGAAGAAACACTAGATAATATTATCCCTGTTTGCTCACCTGATGAGAAGGAAATACTATTAGATCTGGTATAACCTTATCTAAGAACCAAGATAAGAACTCTTCACATTATGAATAAAGAGTATGAGTTGGTTGGAAAAGAGACTGAAAAAGCATTCGAGCAAGTGTTTTTAGACAGACATATGTATCCATCAACGATGCCTACAACTAAAGTGACTCTAGTTTCTTCCAAACAATAAAAAGAACCAGAGATTCTTAATGTGCCTATGACAGGTCCATAGGATTCTGCACCCAGAGTTCCATCACCCTCTGATATAGTAAAAGATTCAGATGAAACCATTATGATCAATGATGTTAAGATAACAATGATAGCTTCAGACAATGAATTCACCAAATTTGAAAAAGCTTTTTTCAGCACTGAAGAAGCTGAGAAGTTATGCACTAATAATACATCCTTGCAGAAAGACGAAGTGTAATGCCCCTCCAGGGAACCTAGGAGGACATACCAACTAATCTCTAAAGATGCAGTCAAATGTTTTCTTTAAATATTACAACGCACATTATCTAAAGAATAGATACACACTTTCTCACAAAATAAGAATGCAACATGACTGAAGATTCCTAAGTCCTCACAGGTTCCCTAACATCGCTACTCAAACAAACATTGATTAATCTATTTACACTTATGAGCTTCATAATGATTTACAAGTCTAACATACTTATAGGCTTTCAAAATAAATGATTACTATATTATGAACATGTTTCAAATACTAATCACCAAAACTAGATTTACCAACACGATCCATCCTACTAACTAACTAATGGAATTCTTAACATCTGTAAACTATCTTATAAATTTAGTTTCATATAGACATTAGGGTAAAGATTATCATTCATTATTGCATACCCTACCACCTAGATGTACATTAAACTAGATATATTTTAAGGCATCAACCAAAATGTTCCTAACTCATTCTTAACATTAATCATAAATTTACAATATGTGAATCAATTTATTAAGTTACTATCATAAGTTACACTGAACCAGAAATGTCTTTTACTTATTTCCCATAAAATTCCCTTAGTATTTAGTCATCTCATTTCTTAAATATATAGTTATTCAATAGTTACAACTCTATTATTATTCTATTATTTCCTATATTTCCTCTTATAATAAGATCATTTATCTAACACTAACATTTCACTTTGTCAAAAGCATAACCACAAGTTCATTTATTAATTAAATATTTCATAATATTTCTTTTAGTCTATAATAAAAGAAAACTTACTTATCACATCAATATAAACTAGGTCCTTATCCATATTACAAGACAACAATAAGAATAAATTTTTCATGTAGATATCACTTACTTTATAACAAGATATCATATGAGGGAAACAATTGACAAGGTCCACCTCACTTTAATCCTTATAACATATATAAGTTGGAGCATAACTTTTCCCTTCCATTCACCTAGAAATACCCATTCCTGTTACATTGCTCCTATTTTCAACTACATTACATTATATTACAATACCCATCAAGGTATTTAAATAAATCAATACCTCAGAATTACAATACATTGAAGTACATGGTGTAGAAGTAGAATTCTTGATAGCTTCCAAGCATGAATCCAAGCGTAAATAATTCCATGCAACCACAAACAATACCTCGATAATATTAACCACCCAACCACGTGGAACCGTGAAGTTCCACTCCCCCATGCTAGGAGATAAAACCAAGGTCCACACAAGCTCTAAGGAAATCTAAGGCCAAGAAGAAGACTTTCCCAAAAGAACCATCCAAAATAAATAAAAAACAAGAAATACAAAATACCAACAAGTATCCAAACATCACAAAATATGAGTAAGGGCTCTAGATTACCAACTAGGTGAGTGTCATCACACAACTTGTGTATTGGGATCCTCCCTGGAAACCATGTAACACCGGTCCCCTCTCAAAGTTTAAGGATCTACCCTGGCTGTTACCCATGGTACCAGTACTCCAACAGGTCTATGCAAACTATAATATCACTTATCTTTTATTATGTGTAAACCCCCAAAGCCCAAGTTCATTTTTTATGGTTATTACTTGATTAAGAACTCACCCATAGGATCTACTAGCAACCACTTTGGGTCCTGGCACCTATGGTGAGCCACCCACCTAGGGTACCTTTTTTTCCCTACTCAAACATGTCATCAAAAGGGACTTGTAATCACTATAAAACATCCAATCCCTAGGTTTAGGAAACTCTCCAATGTTATCAAACCCCCAGGATGAGTCCAAACCCTAACAATATGTAGAGTACAAATAGGAACAAAAGACGGTCTTCACAAGACACCTTCACAATGATTTGAGGCTTTCTCATACACAAAATCAGAGATAGAACAAAGACAAAAATATTACCAAATGAAATAAACTATCAAAAGGAAGGGTGATAAAATGACATCCTAAACCTTTTAAAACTCAATTAAAACTAGATAGTAATGAAACAACCATCCAAACATAGAGATCACATAGAATTAAAATGACATGTGAAGACATAAACAATCTCAATAATAGATAGTGATAAAATTCATCAATCCTACACATTAGATATAGATACTTATTTCCATATTCTATTACGAACATTTTTAGATTATTTATCTATAGGTATAATCAATAATAGAATAGTCACAAGAAAAAATACATTACTCCAATAATAACATAGATATGGGAAATTGTTTCTGGTTTTAGACTCTACCTGGAGTCCTCTAGAGAATTGCCTTGGTTATTAAGCAATTCCATAAACCTCCAGGCTTTCCAACTTCATTCTTACTATCTTCATGAATATCCCCACGTACAGAGATCTATAAATTTTGACCCAGACAAAATCTTGTTGATCACTTCGGTGATAATTGACATGATTTGGTTCTTACCAACATATCTGAACATTAGCATGATCCAACAGTTGGTTAGTGAGATATGGCCTTCGCATCAAAACTGCATTTTTTTTTGCAACAATTGTTTCTCCATTTTCTTAGAACAAAATAAACTATTTTCTTCCTTCAACCTTGATGAAATAACCTCATCTTCCAATTGTAAAATCTATTCTCAGAATCTCCCCAAATTCATTCTCCCCTAGGAATATTTTCTTCTCCAAATAAATAATAGACATTTGGTTGGAGAAGTTTCTTTACGGGAAGCAACTGTTCAACTATAAGGTAGGTATGAATTATTTAATAAATAATTAATTTAGTGTTAACCATAATTTATTTACTCAGAAGCATATGGTTATAATTTTAGTTTTAAATTAACTTAATTAACTTACCAAGTCATTAAATATGGTAGTAAGCAAAAGAATTACCAGATAACTTACATAGCTTAATGGTAAACTAGCTAGCCTTAATCCTAGGAGGTCTAAGGTTCAAATCTCCTAGAAGAGCTAGCTTTTCCAATTAGACATAATAATATTTAGTTATCCTATATATGTAAATATATTTTTATTTTATTATTATTTTTATTTCACAATTCCAATATTACATCACAAAAATGATACATATATTCATGTATCTTTATACACACCCACACAATCATATTTATATATATAGGTAGGCATATATGTGTGCACCCATATATACTAACATATACATATACTAAGTCACATCATAAACTTATTTACGCACATAATACAACTATAATATATATATATA
>MU227454.1:253988-264376 GCA_018584345.1 Thuja plicata | reverse complement strand
AACCATCAAAATAATAATACATCCCAAACCCAAATAGGGTGAGAACCTGAAAAAGGAACCTAAGTCAAAATGGTCTACTTGGAGAAACCTTGGTACTATCTCCATGACAACAATGTTCAAGGATTTTAAAGGCACACTCAGACCTGTGTGGCCAGGTGGAGTCGATGCCTGGTACCTACATCCTACATCACCAAGTTGAGAAATGACAAATACATATATATGTACAAACAATGGAAAACAAGGTGGGGGAGTGTGAAATCATGTGGATCTCCCATAGAAGTGACTACGACTGCCTCCCCTCATCCCACAAACACATCCGATAGTATTTATACTAAAACATGATTGGGTTAGTATTGTTAGCTCAAAATAATAATAATCATTTATTGCAGCAAAAAGGAGTGAAGCATCATCATGGATAATGTAATCATGTACATATGAAAAACACTATTTAAATCCTCTAGAAATATAATACAATAGATAACAATATAGATCATCTTCATAAACTAATGTATTATCCAAGCATATAGTAAAAGTATCTCATTATCTAGCCTAATTGGAGAAATTAATGATCTTAGGTATAATGTTACTAGGGCGGGTAACATGTAAGAACACATAATACAATGCATTATTTAATCAATTATAAAACAAGCATCAGATCAAAACCATAATATCATCCATTAGGTGATTTATGTTAATCCTTAATTAATAGTTAACATAACAATCATACATAAAATCATACAAGAGTGTTAATTATGATTAGGTAAAGCATAGAAAGAACCTAATATTTATGGAAATTTTGAACAACATAAATACACCATCGAGAACATAGTCATAAAAGTATCTTAATTAACTTAATTCATCCTGGTGTAGTCAAACCATCAAAAGGGAGTTGCTCATACAACAAACATATCAGATTTTTTTATAACACAATACTCCTAAAACATCATGAGCACATAGTAGACATCACTACTCAAGGAGAAATATACATTAAACACTTATGTGGAGATGAGATATATTGGATTAGTTACTTCAATCAGAATCATTAGTAGAGAATAAAAGTCTCAAACTTCCAATAGGCATAATCAAGTCTTGTGAGGGTTGGAGGGGCATTGCATGAAGTTATTACTAAAGACTCAATAGGTTTGAATAATGAGGAAGGTAATCAATCTAATGAACCACCCTCTATGGAGATCCCAATGAAAAAGGAATGTATGGATGTAAGTCAAAATTCTATATTCACTCCATCTATCAAACCATCAATATCATTGTTGTCAAGTTTGACCGCTGACTCAGCAAACCTAAATGCATGGGGAGAAGAAGACTTGATCAAAATAACTGTATTAGACATGGAGAAAGAAAAATAGAAACAAGTTATGAGAAATCATCTCTTTCTTTCAGAGTCAGTAAACATTTTGAACAACTTAGTGCCAACAGAGAAGAAATTGGAAAATATTCAATCAGTTGATGATGTCGATAGCATCTTGACAAGTTTCAAAGAAAACTTCTCAAGTCTAGTAGACTCAGATACTAAAATTGTAGAAGAAAAGTACAAAAAGGAAAGGTTGGATGAAATAATAAAGAACTTCTCATTAGATCTCAACTCATTGAAGACTGGTCAAGCAATTCTGAAAGAGTTAGTAGCAATAGGTAGAAATGTGATAGCTAACTGTATGGACATAGGCAAATTCATTTCTGAACACATCAAGAAGATTGAGGAAGAAGATATCTTGGTTGAAAGTATAAGGAAATTAGTTGAAACCTCCTCTCAAGACATCAATATCTATAACAACATCTATCAAGGGAAGATAGATAAAATTGAGAAAGCCAAGATAGAGATCAGCAAGATAAGGACCAGACAAACACAACTGAGAAATGCACTTGCACCCTCCTTAGTTGTACTAAATGAGAACATCAAATAGATTGATGCAACTATTTTCACATATGATCAAGTCCCCTGCATGGATCTAGTAAAGATGGAGAAGCTCACATATGCATTATGAGCCCATATTTAGACTGTTGATGCACTCAAGGCATTTTGGCAACAAGAAATCAAGAATTTGTAGTTTGCATATCCAGATGTGTACTCTGAGTAAGTACTTAGAGACTTTCAATTTTTGACATCTTTGTCATTAATGTCAAAGGGGGAGTATAGTATATAAAGGAGATCAGTGTATATAAAGGAGATTGGTTTTTATAGATAAAACTATGATGTATAGTTTGAAAAGATATAGCAGTTTTGTGTTAAGTCAAAGTTCAGTAACATAGCCACATTCCTTTGTTGCCATTAATGAGAAAGGGGGAGATTGTTGACAAGTTGACACTACAGATATTATATGACTAATTTTTTTTTTCATTATGGCAACAAAGTCATATAGGAGTTTTGACAGTCAGTTCACAAACCTTGAAGACCAAAAATTGACTAAGTATAGAAGGCAGTGCAGTTAGAGATATATCTATTGATCAGAGCACCAGTGCATGTGTGTATGTTTGAGTCATGGTATACGTATTTGTATATAAGCTTATGGATACAATATTATGCTTACTCTACACACACGTGATCAGACATATCAGTATGGTGAAGTTACAGCAAGTCCAAGTGCCCTAGCAGCTCGACAGAACAGAGCATGGAGCCAACTCCAATTTTTGATTAGTGCATATTATTTTTTTTTCCATTGGCTATGTGCCTATTGTAATATGTTTGTAATTATGTTATTAGAACTCGTGTAAACACACTTAAGCCAATTAATTTGGAAGCATTGTGTATTTTGTTTTTGGGCTGACTAAGTCCTAGTTTTTAGGCTGCGTCTATTAAGTATGTATATATACTTAACATGTATTTTATATTAGAGTGTTGCATGGTTGAAAGAGAATGATTATAAGTAAGATAGAAGAAAAATAAGAATAATCGGTATGAGATAAAGCTCTACCAGTGATTAGAGTTTTAGCACACAAGAGGAATTGATCAGACAAGCAGTGTCATAACAACAGTTCTACTTTCAAATATTGTGAGTATCTATTATTAGGAGGTTGTAGCCTTCTTCTTATTGAGAAGTGAGCTATGGCAGTGATTCATCCACATTTAATAGGGTTTTTGTAAAGACTCCTAACAGGGTCATTGTACTTGCATTGTAAAGACTGCTCCTAATAGGGCAAAGGAACTCTAACAAGTTCATAAGATTAGTACAATTATTTGTGGGTACTAATTCCAACCAGGGTTTTCCTCTGATTAAGGTTTCCCCATAAACATATCTTGTGTTATGTGTTAATGTGTTATTCTTAATCTGTTATCTATTTTTGTTTAAGTTTCAAGTTGTTGAAATATACTAAATTGCCAAACAATGATTCACCCCCCCCCCTCTCAATGTTTCTAACAAAATCCACATCCATTTCTCTTTGGAAATTTTCTCCTAAATTAGTTAACCCAAAAGGCATCCTTCCATAAACATAAGTCCCCCAAGAAGTGGTAAAGGTTGTCTTATATTGCTCTAACTCTTTGACCTTCACTTGGTTGTATCCTGAAAATCCATCCATCGTAGACAACAATTCATTCCTAGTAACCTTTTGTAAAATGGATTCCATATTAGGAAATGCATAGTTATCTTTCAAGGATGATATATTTTAGTTTCTAAAATCAACACACAACCTTATATATCCATTCTTATTTCTAACTAGAACCAAGTTTGATACCCATGTAGAATGTCTTAAAGGCATTATTATTCTTGCGTCCCTTAATTTGACAATCTCTTCCCTCATTTTAGGAGCTATCATTGGATTTATAGGATGTTTTCTTTGTCTAAAAGGTTTTGCATCTGGATTTAGAGGGATTTCATGTTGAAATAAATCTTCTCAGTAAGCTTTAAGATCATCATATGACCATGCAAAGATGTGCTTATATCTTCTTTAAAAAGTTATCAAATTAACTTTGATCTTAGGAGTGAGCCTCGTGCCTACGTATACTTCCTTAGGAGTGTGGTCATTTCCTAAGTTAAATTTTTCAAATTCTTCACACTTATTATTTGTCTTACCCATTTTAAAATTGTCTTACTCATAAAAAACTCCTTCAAGTGCAATCAAGCCTTTGGGAATCTTGTTTGTCTTTAATTGAACAAATTTGTTTCCAAACAATGTCTCTTTTCCATCCTGGTCTTCTACATAGCCATTCCAATCTATGTATTGATCCTCATATTTATCTTCATTCACTAGAAATATGAGAAGATCTCTGTCATCTTCAAATATTTTCCAATTCTACACATTGTCAAGAACTGATGGTCTATTTTTCATCTCAATCTACACAATCTCGTCAAAAGGAACATCAATCTGCTTGATGGCTACATTATCCAACAAGTCAGAAAAGAAATTTTTTGATCTTTCTATCCATTTGATTGAAAATGCCTCAAAACGTTTAATTAAATCCCATACCAAGTTCCTATATTGCTTTAATCTAGGATTCTTGGTAATGAATTCATTTTTGACTTGAGAAACAATTAATTCAGAGTCACCATAAACTAAAAGCATCTTAATACCATATGATTTTGCAATATTTAAACCAAGGATTAGTGCTTCATACTCTGAGAAATTATTAGTACATTCAAAATTTAGTAAAAAAGAGAACTTTAAAACCTTACCACATGGGGATACAAAAGTGATCCCAGCACCATTACCTTCCTTACTGCATGCTCCATCAAAGGTCATTTTCCAAATTTCCTCCTGACTTTCTTACAAATGTACTCTAATGCGGATATTAATTTTCAATGTTGGTTTAGTAATACTCACCTGAAAATTATCCATGTCCGAATGGAAATTTTTTATTTTTTCCATCCCAATGTCTTCATCGATGATATATGGAGATCGTGACTCCCTATTAATTCTTACTTTCCTACCATCCACTGGAATAGTAACACAAGAAAGATCTAATTGGATATGAACACCTACTAAATTAGACCATTGTCTAGATAAAAGCATTCCATAATTAGCAGGAACTTCTACAACAGTAATATCAGTTTTATATAACATTTCAGGACAAGCAGGAAATTTAAATTCCACATCTTTCATAATACCAAAAATAGGTATAGATCTCTTGTCCATAGCATAACATCTTCCATAATTTTTATCAACCTTCATTCCAATCTCCTTCATAACTTTTGAGGGCATAATGTTAACTATTGCTCCTGAATCTATCATACAATTCTTAAGAAGTTTATTGTTAACCATTAAAGTGAGATAAAAAGGATTAACTTGCGTTCCATTTTGAGAAATAGTAGTTCCTAAATAAAACATAGGTGGTTCTTCATTTATTGGTCTCTGATTAGATTCCTCCTTAAAAACATTACCTACATTAGACAACACTTTTATAGTTTCATCTTTGTATTCAGATACTTTCATCATTTCAAATAAAGGAATAGAAATCTTCACCTGAGACAAAGCATTAGATATAAAATAACTATTATTGGGAATAGGTTTACTGGCCATTGGTTTCTCCTTTGGCTTTGTCAGTTTAGGTGCTTGATGAAGATCTATCTGTTGACATTTTTTTGCAACATCATCTTTGATTCTTTGTATGTCAAGATGGCTTACCTTCTTCTTTGGTGCTTTGACAGATATTCTAACAATATTTCCTTGATCAACATTTATTGTTCTATTCCTCAGTTTGTAATTATTTATTTCTTCCTCAAGTTTTGCAATGGTATATTCTTCTTTCTCCTCATTTGTTAACCTCCTGATGACTGGAAGCTCTCCATGTTGTTTATCATAGTGATATATCCTATTCAGTTCTTCATGGTAGACATACTCCTCCTCAGAAGAACTATAATCATCTCTTCCCCATATGGGTTCGGATGAGACATTTTTCACCGTGGGTTGTTGATCATCACTCTGATCTTCCTTTTCTTTCAATCTATGGGCCACACCACAACTATCAAGAGAATGTGGTAGTGTGAAAGCATCACGCCAAGGATATCTCTCCACCAAATGGTTGTTTCTTTTCAATGGGTCATGTGTTTCTTTAGTATGATACTGATTTTTAGGTTTTCCATCTTTCCAATTAATATTATATGGATCTTATAATCTAAACCAGACATTTTTAAGAAGTGATGTCCTATCACTCCTATCTTACTTTTCATTTAGATTCTTTAGCATATCCATAATGTCTTTATGATCATCCTTTTTAGGGGCCTTTGGATTCTATAATTTAGTATCACCCATTTTATCTGTCCTTCCAGTAGCCTTTCTATAATTTTCAATGGTAGTGGCAACTTTGAAAGCTTACTGCAATGTTGCAGGTCCTCATGATCTAATCTCATAATGTGTTTTTCTATCAATTGCACTTAGATAGAAATCAATTAGAAAATAATCAATAGGTCTTATGTCTCTTGGTATTCTATTCAAAACTTTATTAAACCTTTATTTGAATTCTACAACTGATTCATTAAAGTTCTTTTTAATGATGGTTAATTCATGAGATGAAAAAGATGTATCATTATGATCACCAAACTCCTCAATAAATTGAGTTACAAAATTGCACCAACTTGAGATGGATCCATCAGGAAAACCCCTATACCATTCAACAACATCTTCAATTAATGATTGGACAAACAACTTCATGAAAATATATTCACGGTTCCCATCTAGTCTTCAATAATGTTTTTTTAAATTTATGGTATGTTGTTCGGAAGATTCCACTCCATTCCCTAAAAATTTTGGAATAGCATTTCTAAATTCCTTTGATATATTATTTGGATATCCAACTATCCCACTAAAATCAAGCTACCTATATCTTTCCACCACCATAGGATCTCTTCTCCTCTGACCTATATTATGATAATTCTGATTCTGACCTCTGAGATGTTTATGATTCATGCTTTGGTGATTTTGTCCATGTAACGCCCTGCCAGGGAACCCAAGAGAGATTAACCTAAACATGATACTATGTTTGTTGAATACATTTTTTTTAAATTTTACATAAAGAGACATACATTAATGCAGAAGCAAATACCATTTATACACGTCTTACACACACAGATTACAAGACTCAAGGGTTCCTTGATGTTGAATTACTTAAAGTAAAAAACAACTAACCATATAACAAAAGATTCCATTTGAATAGATATAACAATTCCAACTTACAAAACCATAAATTACAATCCTCATGGATAACCATGAAACCACCATAAACTCAAATCCACTGCACATGTCGCAGGGTATGTGGTAATCACTCTAATCTACTTATTATACAATGTCTAGATTAAGTATCACATGTGATACTTCAATACAAGATTTACACTAATGAAATTACATAATCAATAATGAAGTAACATAAAGAGCTCATCTACAAAGAACCATCAAGAACCTGGTACAAGGATGTCAAATCTCAATGGGTAAAGAATCACTACCACTCATCCATGTGAAACCACAAAGGTCCACCCCACCATGTTGAGGAGATAACAACAGACCCCAATCGGATATCTGAAACCAATACGGAATAACCACTAAGCAAGGGATCCTGATAGCTCTCTAATCCAGGTGTACTATACATCATGAAAGGTAAGACTCACTAATCCAAAGGAAACTGACATACGTAGGAAATCTAGACTGTGTAAAGGAAGGTGTCATCATGTACGTGTAACCCTTAAGTTTTGTCCTAGCAATCCCAATGGATTCTGGCAATTAAGTGACCATACACGGAGCCAATGACCTCTCAAACTAACAAGGCCACTAACTATGCCACGTACCCCTCGAGGAAACTAACATCTTCTCATCACCATCTTAGCCTATACTAGCACTCAAGCATGGGTGAGGACACATCTTATTAATTCATTTTAATATCTCTCAGTATGTATTTAGTTATCACTTATTAAGTAAACTCTATAATAAGCAATCCTGTAGTCACTTACAGACATGGAACTTATTGCAAGCCACCCCCTACTACACATCTAGTTAACCTACCCTAGGCTCACAGATCCTACAAAGGTCTAGCATAGGTCACAACCCAAGTATACCCAAATCCAGTATCACACACATCAGGAACAGTCACATATAGGTACACAATCAGATAACAAGATCGAAAGGGTTCACATGGTCAGTTTAGGGTAATAACATAAAACACACACGCCATATAATAACAAAAATGCTACACATTCCCCCTAGCCTCTGTATACGTTCTAGGGCATCCTAATTCCTAGATACCCCAAAGCGAAGAAATAAACACACATGTAAAGGAAAGCGCCATCTATACTATGCAGAAAATAACCATAATCCTTATGTACCTATTCTAGCAATAATATAAATAAACTTTCCTTACGAGTACTAATTATTGCAAAACCATAGATTAATAGAATGCAACCCCTTGTTTCCAATCTAAAAACCATTAACTAATTAAATGACAATTAAATCCCATTTGCACAAATTAACCAATTTTCATCCCCCATTGGTCAATCCAGGTTTATATCTTAATCTAAAATAAATAATATCATTTGAATTAAATCCATTTAAAACTACATCTAGTTTTTAAATAAACTAATTAAAATGATCACTAAATAAAATTAGATTAAAATAACTAAGCCTAAAGTCCCTAAATTAATCCAGAATTCATTAATTTAAAAACAACCTTAAATTCTCTTTAAATGAATCCCGCATATTAATTGCCATTAATAATAATCCTACTAACTAAAATTAATAATAACATATTAATTCAAGTTAATAATAACTAAACAAAAGCTATTAATAAAAACTATTAACAAACATGTTAATTAATTTTTTTTTATTTTTATTAACATTTAATAATAAACAAAATTTAAATTAAATTTAAAAAAATGAAATAAACTAAACAAATTCTAAATATAAATAAAATAAAATAAAACAAGTTTATATTATATTGAGGGGGAGCGGGTTCCCCGCGACCCCCCGGGTACTACCAAGCGACATTCACTGCAGGCAGACCGAGACCCCAAGCGGCCTGGCTGCCAAGGCAACACCAGCTGCTGCTGGCAGTCTACCCTGCCATGCGGTAGTGTCAGCTACTGTGGGACCGGATGCCAGGGATGATGGTGGGTGGAGCCCACCGGCCCCCAACCTCCCAACTTTTTAAAACAATTTTTAATATATGTTTTTTTTAAAGAATTTCAAAAAACAAATTTAGTTTTCGTTTTGAATTTTATTTTTTTAAATAACAATTTCCGAAAACAAAAATGTAATAAAGTATTTTTTTTTGTCTTTTATGCATTTTGTCTCTGGTGAACTTTTTTTATTCACACTGTATTTTTCCATAGACTCATTATTTTCCAACTAATTAAATTTTTATAAGGAGAAATTCAAAGACATGATTTATTTATTTTTCCTCTATAGTTTAGACTATAGTGAAGCTTGACTTATTATTTTCTAGGAGATTTAGGGGGAATTTTTTCACAAAATTTTGACAGCATAACAACACTATGCCAAGTAATAATAAAACATGAAGATAACAAATCTAGGGTTTTATAAATACCCAAAAATATAGAAAAACCATTAAACCATCTAAAATACAAAATATCAAACATGCATCCATCCAATCATTGAAACCTCAGAATTTTGCAAAATTGAAAATAATATATGGAGAAACAAAAACCTACCTTGATTCCAAAGCAAGAACTGAAGAAATGTGTCTTTGAAGAAGGTAGAAAATCTAAAAACCTCTAATCCCGATTCAACCAAAGATCTAGAAACCATGAAGAACCAAGCACGTGCAAGCAAGAAATCACATGAATCTCCAAAACAACTAGCAACCACAACAATCTCCAATTCTTCAAAAATCCAAAAACACCAAGAGCTCTCCAAAATGCCAAAACCTGTTATGAGAGTGGTGGTACCCTAAATTTTGAGAATTTAGAAGTTCCAATCCATTATCAAGAAGCAAGTTTTTCCATACTAAAAAAATTAAAGGAAGGAAGCTTTATGACACAAATAAATAGAATTAACTAATCGAAGCCTTCAGAAAATGCTGAAATTTCAACCTGCTACAAAGATGATGCCGACAGAGGCTGAAGATGGTTGAATTTTAAAAATATAAAACCGACCCAGTTCAGGAAATCAAATTTCCTATCTCCAGAAGAAATCTTAGCTTTTCACGATGTGTTTTGGATTTTCGACCAAAGCCAAATCCGAAAGTTAGGTAGTTATTTTTTAATTAGTTTATTATTTTTTTAAAATATTTTGTAATAAGGGTTGTGTCTTTTCACCTTAAAGAGGTGTGAAAGCTACTCAAACACATATATATACATAATGTAAAATTTAAAGAGAACAATACAATATAATACAATTTCACATATTTGGATAGTTTTTAATCAACATGTATAACATGGACTTGGATGTACTATTTTTTCAAAATCAATAAAGATAAGTCCTTTTTCTTTCACATG
>MU227454.1:225327-244092 GCA_018584345.1 Thuja plicata | reverse complement strand
ATTGAAAACATACACTGTAATAGATGTTAGAAGTGAAAGGTTTCATGTTTAAAAACACGTCCCTTTAACACTATCTTATAGTGAGTGCTGATTTATGTTTTCTTGTTACATTTATTACTTCAGATTGCTATGCAGATATAAATAGATAGCTGATGTATGTAACTTTCCTTTGCATTGCTTAGATCCATCAGGATCTAACCATCTTCTCTTTCTCTCCTTTTTGCAGATTTTTTTCCCTAAGGACCTGGATGCTGATGGAGACTCGGGAGTGACCTAGAATGCAAATGAGGACCTGAAAAGCTACCAGCAGATACAAGATAAAAACAAGGCAATGCATGGGACCCCTATTCCATACCTCAGTTGTTTACTTTCATTTGCAATGTACTATGTTTATTGAAATATGAAACATGAATCAAAGGACATTTGTACTACATTCTTATGAATGCACAATGTAATGATCAATGATGAATTTTGAATATGTAATGATTTGATCAATACTTAGAGTACATGAACATCTGATAATAAATGTAGCAAGTGAATGTAAATCATCAAAGACTGTAAGATAGTTTTAATTGGGTAACATAACATGCAAATTTATGCTTTGATGCCTACTTTGTTGTATGATTAGATTTTGGATAACATGGCTAAAAAAAAAGCTCATTTAAAAGGATGGATCACAAGACCACCGGATGTGGTTTCCCATAAGAACACCAATACAAGCCTTCCAAAAGCTTTAAACTGATCCTGCATAGAAATCTTCGGTTGACCATGGAGGCTCAGCTCCCAACCTAAGCCTTTGCAAGGCCACCCTTGAGCTAGGGGATCCAGAAATGAATGGGAGACATACATAAAAACAAGTATTCACAATTTTGAAACCAACAATAGTTCATAAAGAAATTCCCTCCCAAATTTTAACAAGAAGGAGGTCTCCAAGAAACCTTCTCCAAAAGTGGGGTGATAGTGTACTAGCCCAGGAGGAGAAGCCAAAGCATAATAAACTATAATTAAGTTACACATGAATTTAAACAACCAACCTTCACACGGTTCAAGCCATGGCCTTTAGCCATCTAACTTCTCCTTATCACCCCTAAATGCCCTTAGGCATACTTGGCATCATGGGCACCCATATACCCATGTTTATCCCTCCACACTTGGAGACTCTACACTCCTGGTGTCTCAACCTATCACCCTCCTAAGGTACTCTGTCCTTCCAAGGATGAGTCTCCTTGAAGACTCCCAAAACAAGTATGAGCACAAATAAAATATAACATAAACAAGAACTCAATAAAACATACATTGAGTAAACCAAAACTTCATACAAGACTTAACACAAAAACTCCATGAAAACACATGAAGCTAAAAACAATAACATAAACTTCAATCATGGATTTCTCAAGCTAAGATCAAATATAAGCAAAAACTACTCTAACTATGATAATCAGAAAACTCACCTCAATTCCTAGCTATGGAAAATGCAAGGTGGTTTGTGAAGAGCTTCTCCTTCTCATCCTTCCTCCTCTCAAGACTTACTCCTACAAAAATGAACCTATCTCTAAAAGTAGAGAGTGGGTGTGTACCCAAAACTCCCTCTAAGACCTTCCTTATATAGGCATTCTTTCTAAAATATCAAGATTCATAAATGGAGGGAAGAGTCTAATCCATCAACTCTCCCCACTTGCCTTCTTCATAAATGGACTTAAATGCTTTTAAGGAAAGAAGGGATGGCTTAACCAAAGTCTTCCAACTCTCCAATTTCGCCACTTCCCAAAATGGTGAATTTAGGGGAGTCATAAATGAGTTTCAAGACTCTTAATGGGCTGAAAATGACCCCTAACCCCTAAGGTACCGAGTGGGGTAGTTATTCTTGACCCTAGTTACTCCCTAGGAGTCCAAATGACCCTTCTAAACTCCACCCAAGGTTAACTCTCTAAAATCCAACCTACAAGACTCAATCTAATCTCTCTTGACTCAATCTCAACTCAATCTTATCTTCCTAAAACTCAGGGTAAGCATTGGGACTATACTAGGTACCTCCTGGGTTAAGTTAAGCCTATGCTAGTCACATTTACTAGCCATGCCAACACACAAGGTGCACATGTGTCAAGTGACACAACAATTTTACATGAGCATGACTTATTACACATTTACTCAAATAAATAAATTACAATCATACACCACACTTTTACGAATAAAAATTACAATACAACAAGGTCCATGTCTCTTTTTATAGACATGACCTTAGCATCACGGTTTTCACATAGGTCCATTTCTGAATCCCCAATTAGTACCATGGTCAACTTTCCTGCACACTCATTGCACACATCAGTAGGTCCAATTAATCAATACTTTAAAAATATCAAGATACATATGTAAATTGAACACACATTCACTCACATTTGCATCGATGATTCATTTAACTTAAAAAAAATCTGCATCTAATCTATATGCATAAACATAACTCTTAATAAATCTGCGTACTGATATTATCCACATCCACTTACTAATCCAATATACTAAACCATCAAAACTAAATCCCAAATATAGAAGTCTGCATCACTCACACAAAGTATCTAATAGATTCTCCGATTACATAATCAGGTGTTGTTTTACAAGAAAAGGATTCAACATATCCATAAAGAATTCATGTGTCCCAATAGTCCAACTATAACAAAATTTGAATCGACAAGAGAACATATAAATGAGAAATAGTGTTAAGATTAGGTCAGACTGGGGTAGGCCTCACAACCCTATTGACCTCCATGGCCTGCTACCAAGTTAGCCTCTGCTAGAGTGGCTTTAATAACCGCAGCTCGCAGGTTCATAGGCTCAAAGAGATTTACATCCCCCATAATGCAGGCATCAAGCCCTTGCACAAAGTGTTGTACCATCCATGCCGAGTCCTAGCTATATCTAGCGTACTGCTTGAGCTCATAAAAATGATGCTCATACTACTCTACTATCAATGTCAGCTATCTCAAATTATGAAACTTGTCGGCCCTCTGATGTCTCCACTGATCAGATAGGAGCCTCTCTCTAAAGATCTCAAGAAAGAATTCCTAGGTAATAGTGTCCATATGAAGACCTAGCTTCTCTTCCTCGATCTTACACCAAATAGCCACAAAATGTGTCAACTGCATCACAACATATCTCACTTTAGTATTGCTACTGAAGGGGTGCATTGCGAAGACCCTATCTAGGGCTATCAGCCAAGTCTCTACCTCCAAACCAGATTCTTGTCCATTGAAAGGGATAGGCTTCCCTCTCATCAGGTCCCTCATGTGATTCGCTGCAACCACCACCTGGTCCACTATAATAGTCCTCCCACGAGGGTGCCTAGATCTCTCCCTCTATCTCTCCTTGTGATGGGAGTGATGAGCTACATCCTGCTCCACTTTGGCTCTCTCAAGAAGGCGATCTAGGATAGCCTAAAGTATCTATCTAGTATCCAATCCCCCAAACTCATCCTGAACCTCTCTCCTCTGATCACCTCTATCCTGCTGCTGACTAACCTCCTTCCTAACACTCGTGGAGGGGCCAAGATTCCTACCTCCCCCATGGGAACCAGACCCACCTCTACCACAAGCACATGATCCACCTCTACCATAGCCTCTAGCGGCTCTTGTTTCAGGTATGATACCTAAAACAAACAGAGATAGATACAATATTCACCACATAGCTTGAATCATAAACTAAAGAAAGAATATAACCATAAAGAAATAATCTGAAAACAAATGTTTTGTATGTATATGTTTTTGTTTTAAGTTCAAGCTAGACACAACCTAATGAGCATACAATTTCCTAAGTTCCCAGTGTAGAAACCTAGCTCTGATACCAAATGTAACACCCTACCAGGGAACCCAAGAGAGATTAACCTAAACATGATACGATGTTTGTTGAATAATTTTTTTTTTAAAGTGTACATAAAGAGACATACATTAATGCGGAAGCAAATACCATTTATACACATATCCTACACACACATAGATTACAAGACTCAAGGGTTCCTTGATGTTGAATTATTTAAATTAAAACACAACTAACCATATAACAAAATATTTCATTTGAATAGATATAACAATTCCAACTTACAAAACCATAAATTACAATCCTCATGGATAACCATGAAACCACCATAAACTCACATACACTGCACATGTCATAGGGTATGTGGTAATCACTCTAATCTACTTATTATACAATGTCTAGATTAGGTATCACATGTGATACTTCAATACAGGATTTACCATAATGAAATTACATATTCAATAATGAAGTAACATAAAGAGCTCATCTTCAAAGAACCATCAAGCACTTGGTACAAGGACGTCGAATCTCAATGGGTAAAGAATCACTACCACCCGTCCGCATGGAACCACAAAGGACCACCCCACTGTGCTGAGGAGATAACAATAGACCCCAATCAAATATCTAAAACAAATAAGGAATAACCACTAAGCAAGGGATCCTGATAGCTCTCTAATCTAGGTCTACTATACATCATGAAACGTAAGAATCACTAATCCAGAGGAAAGTGACATATGCAGGAAATCTAGACTGTGTAAAGGAAGGTGTCATCATGTACGTCTAACCCTTAAGTTTTGTCCTAGCAATCCCAATAGATTTTGGCACTTAAGTGACCATACATGGAGTCAATGACCTCTCAAACTGACAAGGCCACTAACTATGCCAGGTACCCCTTGAGGAAACTAACATCTTCTCATCACCATCTTAGCCTATACTAGCACTTAAGCATGGGTGAGGACACATCTTATTAATTCATTTTAATATCTCTCAGTATGTATTTAGTTATTACTTATTAAGTAAACTCTACAATAAGCAATCCAGTAGTCACTTACGGACATGGAACTTATTGCAAGCCACCCCCTACTACACATCTATGTAACCTACCCTAGGCTCACAGATCCTACAAAGGTCTAGCATAGGTCACAACCCAAGTATACCCAAATCCAGTATCCCACACATCAGGAACGGTCACATATAAGTACACAATTAGATAACAAGATTGAAAGGGTTCACATGGTCAATTTAGGGTAATAACATAAAACACACACACACCATATAATAACATAAATGCTACACATTCCCCCAGCCTCTGTATACGTTCTAGGGCATCCTAATTCCTAGATACCCCAAAGCGAAGAAAAAAACACACATGTAAAGGAAAGCACCATCTATACTATGCATAAAATAACCATAATCCTTATGTACCTATTCTAGCAATAATATAAACAATCTTTCCTTATAAGTACTAATTATTGCAAAACCATAGATTAATAGAATGCAACCCCTTGTTTCCAATCTAAAAACCATTAACTAATTAAATGATAATTAAATCCCATTTGCACAAATTAACCAATTTTTATCCCCCATTGGTCAATCCAGGTTTATATCTTAATCTAAAATAAATAATATCATTTGAATTAAATCCATTTAAAACTACATCTAGTTTTTAAATAAACTAATTAAAATGATCACTAAATAAAATTAGATTAAAATAACTAAACCTAAAGTCCCTAAATTAATCCAGAATTCATTAATTTAAAAAGAACCTTAAATTCTCTTTAAATGAATCCCACATATTAATTACCATTAATAATAATCCTATTAACTAAAATTAATAATAACTAAACAAAAGCTATTAATAAAAATTATTAAAAAACATGTTAATTAAAAAAATAAATAAATTTATTAAACATTTTATAATAAAAAAAATTTAAATTAAATTAAAAAAAATGAAATAAACTAAAAAAATTCTAAATATAAATAAAATAAAATAAACAAGTTTATATTATATTGGGGGAGCGAGTTCCCCCCCCCTTCGGTACTACCAAGCGGCATTCACCGCAGGCAGACTAGGACCCCAACCGGCCTGGTTGCCAAGGTAGCACCGGCTGCCGCTGGCAGTCCGGCCTACCATGCGGCAGTGTCGGCTGCTATGGGGCCGAATGCCAGGGATGACGATAGGTTGAGCCCACCGGCCCCCCACCTCCCCACTTTTTAAAACAATTTTTAATATATATTTTTTTAAAAGAATTTCAAAAAACAAATTTAGTTTTCGTTTTGAATTTTTTTTTTTAATAACAATTTCCGAAAACGGAAATGTAATAAAGGATTTTTTTTTTTTGTCTTTTATGCATTTTGTCTCTGGTGAACTTTTTTTATTCACACTGTATTTTTCCAGAGACTCATTTAATTTCCAACTAATTAAATTTTTCTAAGGAGAAATTCAAAGACATGATTTATTTATTTTTCCTCTATAGTTTAGACTATAATGAAGATTGATTTATTGTTTTCTAGGAGATTTAGGGGGAATTTTCTCATGAAATTTTGATAGCATAAAAACACTATGCCAAGTAATAATAAAACATGAAGATAACAGATCTAGGGTTTTATAAATAACCAAAAACACAGAAAAACTATTAAACCATCTAAAAGCCAAAATATCAAACATGCATCCATCCAATCATTAAAAACCTTAGAATTTTGCAAAATTGAAAACAATATATGGAGAAACAAAAACCTACCTTGATTCCAATGCAAGAACTGAAGAAATGTGCCTTTGAAGAAGGTAGAAATTTTGAAAACCTCTAATCCCGATTCAACCAAAGATCTAGAAACCATGAAGAACCAAGCACATGAAGCAAGAAATCATACGAATCTCTAAAACAACCAGCAACCACAACAATCCCCAATTCTTCAAAAATCCAAAAACACCAAGAGCTCTCCAAAATGCCAAAACATGTTATGAGAGAATGAGAGGAGAATTCTCCTAAAGAGAATCAACTTCCCCTAATTTTGCAAACCCTCATGACAACTCCCAATCAATCCCTAAAAAGACTCAACTTGAAATTTGAAAGTAAACCCAAATTAAATAATTAAAATATCCTTTTTTTGCCACAACTCAACATTGACTCCTAATATCTAGTTGAGAATTTTGAATTTGAAAATACTTTTTAACACATTCATGCACATGTAATTAATAAAATATTAAATTAAATAAATTAAATATTTATGTCACAATAATACATGCAACCAAATATTTAATCATTTAATTAATTATAAAAGCATATTTACTTTAATTTTCAATTAAATACTTAATTAAATCAAAATATTCAAATATTTGAATTTAATTAATTATCTCAAATAAACATAGGATATAATTAAATATTTAATTCAACTATAATCCATCAATCATGAAACATAGGAAATCACTTAAAACCCAATAAATCACTAGAAAGCAATCACATGCAAAACAAACATACTCAGGAAGGGGTATTCGAATTTCTGTCAACTAGACGAATCCGGATAGGGTAGTCAAACTGAAACTCATCCAACATTAGGATGATTATGCTTAGGTTAGGGTTTTGGATCTGTATGTTACATCCCCTTTTTACCATTGAGATGAATATTTATGGGCACACTCACTCCTACCAATTCAAGGAAGATGATGCCCTATACCTGCAATCTTGTCATCAAAAGAACACGCATGTACATACAATATAATACCACAAATAATGATAGGGATTAGTCAAATGTATGGATCTCACCGAGGAAAGTAACTACGTCTCCATCCTCTACAATGACAACACATCAACAAGTACATCCCCATATAAGACAACCATACACATGCAAGTATGGGGTAAGTACATCATAATCTGAAATCAACATGTAACAATCATTATAATAAAATCATCACATCTATCTATGCATATGATAAACCATAACATAATAATCACCATCAACTGAAAGAATAATAGCTCTCATGAAAGTAACCCAAAAGAATTTGGCCAATCAACTAAAACCACTGCCTAAAAGAGTACAACATGATAAACTGAAAACAAAATATGAGTGGGTATTACAGTCCATGGCTATGATTATTTCCCATGTTTTTCTGCCCTGGATTACCTCTGTCATATTTTCTATATTACTTGGTTGTCCTCAATAACCACTCCTACCATTATTGTTATTGTTCTTCTCACACCTTCCTCTATTGTGTAATGCCCCACCAGGGAACCCAAGAGAGATTAACCTAGAACATGATACTAAGTTTGATGAACATTTTTTTTATAAAGTTTACACAATAAGACATACATTAATGCGGAAGCAAATACCATTTACTCACATAAACATATACAAATATAGATTACAAGACTCAAGGGTTCCATGAAACCTACATAAACTCACATCCATTGCACATGTCACAGGGTATGTAGTAATCACTCTAACAATATAATACAATATCTAGATTAGGTATCACATGTGATACGCTAATACAAGATTACAATATAATGAATGTTAAGTACATAACCACCAATGAAGAATCATAAAAAGCTCAACTGCATAAGAACCATCAAGCACTAGAACAAGGATGTCAAATCTCAAATGGTAAAGAATCACTACCACCCATCCATGTGGAACTACAAAAGTCCACCCCACCGTGCTGAGGAGATAACAACAGACCCCACTCGGATATCCAAAACCAAAGAAGGAAGTAACCACTAAGAAAGGGGATCCTAATATCTCTCTAACTCCAGGTGTACTACACATACTGAAAGACAAGACTCACTAATCCAGAGGCAACTGACACATGTAGGAAATCTAGACCATGTATAGGAAGGTGTCATCATGTACATCTAACCTAAAGTCTTGTCCTAGTAATCCCAATAGATCTTGACACTCAAGTGACCATACATAGTATCAATGACCTCTCAAACTGATAAAGTCATTAACTATGCCAGACACACACCCCTCAAGGTGGAAAGCATCATCTCATCCTCCATCTTAACCTATAATAGCACTCAAGCATGGGTGAGAAATCACATCTTATTAATTCATTTTAAGATCTCTTAGTTACACATTAAGTTTTTACCTATTAAGATTACTTATAATAAGTGATCTTAGTAGCCACTTGCGGGCCCCGACACTTATTGCAAGCCACCCTCTACTACACAACTAGGTAACCTACCCTAGACTCACAAATCCTACATAGATCTAGCTTAGGTTCAAAATACAAGTATACCCAATCTAGTTCCCCACATATAACATGAAGGATCACAAGGATATACACTCTCAGATAGCATAACCAATATGGCTCATATGGTCAGTTTAGGGTAATAATACAATGCACACATGCCATATGATAAAACATAAATGAAATTGATGCTCTTCTATGGATTTAGAATATATCAATATGTCATCCAAGAAGACAATCACAAAGTGATATAGATACTTACGAAAAACTCCATTCATCAAGCACATGAATATTGATGGAGCATTCATCAAACCAAAAGGAATCACTGTAAACTCGTAGTGTCCATAATGA
Organism: Thuja plicata; assembly: GCA_018584345.1. NCBI lineage: Eukaryota > Viridiplantae > Streptophyta > Pinopsida > Cupressales > Cupressaceae > Thuja > Thuja plicata. The sequence continues at coordinate 234,749 of MU227454.1, read as the reverse complement.
GTGCGGAATGTAGTTTTGTAGATATCTGCATCCTAGATACACAAATGATGGTACCCTAATTTGAGATCAATCTTAGAGAACACCTTGGCTCCCTTAATCTGATTAAAAAGGTCATCAATATGTGTCAACGGATACTTGTTCTTGATCATTACCTTGTTCAATTGTCTATAGTTAGTACACAAGTGTAACAATCCATCCTTCTTCTTAACAAAGAGGACAGGTGCTCCCCAAGGAGAAACACAAGGGAAAATGCTTCCCTTTTCCAACAACTCTTCCAACTACAACTTCAACTCACTCAATTCATGAGTATTCATCTGATAAGGATCTCTAGAAATAGGTTCATCTCCTGGATCAAGCTCAATGCGAAATTCTATGTCACACCTTGGTGGCATACCCAGAATCTCACTAGGAAATACATCAATGAACTCTTGAAAAATAGGGTGATCAAGAGTCTTGAATTCACTCTCCACCTCATCTAACTCATTCATAGTTATCTCAAACACTTGGAAACCCTTTCAAAAACTCTTCTTAAGTTGCATAGCAGAAATCATACAAAGAGATATGGGATGCGGAATACCCACATCATCCTTGCATTGGATGGTCTTCCATCTATAATCAATGTTAGCCCCATGAGATCCCAACCAATCCATTCCCAATACGACCCCATATGATCCCAAAGGAATCACACGAAGATCAACTGAGGTAATGAATTTACCTAAATTTAGCTCACACTTACTGACCAGAGAATCTATGGCTACTTTAGCCCCTGAAGCTAACTCCACTTGACATCCTACATCTTTCTTTGTAGCCACTAGCCCACGTCTCTCAACTGAGAAAGGAGATATAAATGAATTTGTAGCTCTGGAATCAAATAACACAGAGATAAAAATACCTTGTATGGTACCCAAAGTCTCTACCATAGTACCCTGATGCTCTGCTGATGCAACAAGGGTTAGTAGGAGGGGCCAAGAGCACTCCCAGCTACCAAACTAGCTTTCAGACACAATGCGGAAGCCCAAAAATAGAGTGAGAGAAGAAAACACAGAGATCCTTTATATTAACTTGATCAAAATAATTACATGCTAGGCTATAAGGCCTTCCCAGTTTCGGCCATATATTCAATGAATTACAATAAGATCTTCATACAACAGAGATGAATGACCATCGATCTCAATACCTAAAAATTTTCTTTCTTTCTCTAAGAATCATATCTAAACTAATAAAATACACAAGAATATATAAAAGAGTCCACCAGAGAATTTGGCACTCAAATCCATAAGTGAGACCCAGATTTAGGTCTACATAGATCCCAATGAAAGACCCCAAATAAATTAAGCCATCAGAATTAACTGAAGAAGTCAGCCAAAGATCCAACTCCCAAAATAATAGTCTCGGGTAGATGGTTACTTAAAATCAGTAACCCGTTGGTAAAGCATAACCGAAATCCATCAATAAAGCATCACCGAAATCCATCGGTAAACATGCCTGAACAACAAAGACAAGCATGCCTAAGCAACAGAACCTAAGCGACAGAGAAAAAATGAAAGAACTGAAAGAAAAATATCTTTTTGGTTGTGCAGGATTTCCAATGACCCAAGATGCTCCTACATCAGACACCTAAGGTTACAAGAAATGATTCTTCAAATCATTTGTCAGGTCCAACCTGAAATGAATCCAACTTGAAATATGAAATCCATGATGAGTCCTCAATCGGTCTGTTCTTCCACTTCACCAGATATTCCATGTATTCTTTTCCTCTTGTGCTTCTGTCAATTCTCTATTTCAGAATATTTTCAACTTCTTCTATCTTCTTCTTAGGATAATCACCTGGTACTGTCATTTCTTCATTAGGTTCATGATATTAATATAATTCTAAAATATTGAATATAGGTGATATATCCATGTCATCAGGTAATTCAACCTCATAAGCATTTCCACCATCAAATCTTCTTAGTATTTTGCAAGGACCAAATTTCTTCATCTTCAGTTTACCATATGTTCCAATAGGAAATCTTCCTTTCTTTAGATGAACCATCACTGCATCACCAATTTTAAATTTTTTATGTCTTCTTGATCTATCTGCACTGTCTTTATATTTATGATTACTTTTCTCTAGGTTCTGTTTTACATCTTCATGCAATGTCTTCATAAATTCTACAAATTCCTCTGCTTCAACACTTATTTTCTCTTCTCCAACAATATCTCTTAAATCTAATATACCTCTCAGTTGTGTTCCATGAACAATCTCAAAAGGTTTCTTTCCATTACTTCTATTCACTGAACTGTTGTATGTAAATTCTTCTTGTGCCAACATCAAATCCCAATTGCCTGGTGTGTCTCCAACTAAGCATCTTAACAAATTAACCAAACTTTGGTTTACAACCTCTGTTTGTCCATCAGTCTATGGATGAAATGTAGAACTAAAATTCTAATCAGTATCCAACTTCTTCCAAAGTGTTCTCCAAAAATAGCTAACAAACTTACTGTCTCGGTCAGAGATGATACTCTTCGGTAATCCATGCAATCTGACAATTTCCTTAAAGAAAAGATCTACTATGTGTACTGCATCTCATGTTTTCTTACATGGTATGAAATGTGTCATCTTATAAAATCTATCCACAACAACAAATATGGAATCATTACCTCTTGCTGTCCTAGGTAAGCCAAGAACAAAATCCATGCTGATATCACTCCAAGGTTTCTCAAGAATAGTATTAGGTGTATATAAACCAGTGTTCTGACTCACTCCTTTTTCAACTTGACAGACTCCACAACTTCTTAAAAATTTATGAACATCCTTATACAACTGAGGCCAAAATACCTCTCCTTCAATAAACTCAATGTTTTATCAATACCAAAATGTCCATCTAATCCACTACTATGTATCTCCTTAATCAAATTAGTTCTCATTAATCCTCTCAGTCTACACAACTGAATACCTTTGAACACAATATATTCCTGAATGAAATAGTCTTCATACTTACTGGATTGATTTGTATTAGGTGCTATGCACACTCTCCATTTCTCTGAAAAATCAGGATCACTTTCATACAGATTCTTTATGTCATCAAAACCAAGAACTTCAATTCTCATTTTAGTCAATAATGACCTTCTTCTACTCAATGCATCTGCAACTCTATTAGAAAATCCACTCTTATGATTAATAAAAAATGTAAAACTCTGCAAATACTCTACCCAGTTCATATGTCTCTAATTCAAATTATTCTAACTACCCAAATACTTTAAAGCCTTATGATCAGTATACAATACAAACTCATTTGGCATCAAATAATGTCTCAACTTCTTCATAGCTTGCATAATAGCATAGAACTCTTGATCATAGACAAAATATTTCCTCTTTGCATCATTCAACTTTTCACTAAAGAAAGAAATAGGTTTACCTTCTTGAGTTAATACAGCTCCAATTTCACTTCCACTTGCATCACATTCAACTAGAAATACCTTATTGAAATTAGGTAATTCTAGCATAGGTAATTCAAAAAACTTTTTCTTCAAAGCTTCAAAACTCTTATCAGCTCCATGTGTCCATTTGAATTCTCTTTTGTCTCCTCTCATTGTTTCAGTCATAGCATTACAAATAGAACTGAAATTTCTAGTTAACTTCCTGTAAAAACTTACCAATCCATGAAATGATCTTACCTCAGTGATATTTTCAGGTGTAGGCCAGTTCAGTATAGCTTCAACCTTCTCTGGATCCATCTTCAAACCATTAGCTGAAATCACAAAACCCAAATATACAAGCTCTTCTTTCATGAAGGAACATTTCTTCAAATTTATCAACAACTTTTCATCTTTCAATCTATGCAACACTTGTCTTATATGCATCAAATTCTCTTCTCTAGTCTTACTAAATATCAGAATGTCATCCAAATATACAATCACACACTTGTTCAAGAATTTTTTCAAAACTTCAATCATTAACCTCATAAAAGTACTAGGTGCATTAGGTAAACCAAAAGGCATAACCAACCACTCATACAAACCTTCCTTTGTCTTGAAAGTTGTCTTCCATTCATCACCTTCTCTAATTTTGATATGATGATATCCACTTTTCAAATTAATTTTGGTAAAATATCTTGCTCCACTCAAATAATCCATTATGTCATCCATTCTTGATATAGGAAACATATACTTCCCTATTATCTTATTGATTTCTCTAGAATCAATGCACATTCTCCATTCTCCATTCTTCTTAGGTGCCAATACAATAGGTACTACACATGGACTCAAACTTTCTTGGATCAAGCCTTTGTTCAACAATTCATGAATTTGTTGGTTAAGCTCTTCATTTTCAGTAGGTGTTAATCGATGTGGTGCTTTATTTGGTAAACTAGCTCTAGGAATCAGGTCCATACAGTGGAAAACCATCAGGTACATTGTCTGAAATTATCTCCTTGTAATCAGTGAGCAACTTCCCTACTTATGTAGGAATATCATCTTCTATATTCTTACTTGGTTTGTTAGGAATCAACGCATAAAAGATATCATTTCTTTTCACATCTTTAACAAACTGTCTACCTTCTATCAGACAAAATTTCACAGATTTACATATCTCACCAACAGATTCTTCAATCAAAAGTATCAAAACTTGCTTCTTTCCATCAACCCAAATAGAATATCTATTCAATCTTCCATCATGTATAGCATGTCTATCATATTGCCAAGGTTTACCCAACAAAATATGACTACAATCCATAGGCATAATATCACATAACACCTTATCATAATACTTCCCAATTTTTAGATTCACAAAACATTGTTCACTCACCATTAATGTATGATCATCCTTGATCAATGAGATCTAATAGGGTTTTGGATGTTTCATCCTCTCCAACTGTAAATTTGCAACCATTTCCTTAGATGCCAGATTCTCTGAGCTTCCACTGTCAATGATCACTTTCCAAACTTTGTCTTCAACTCTACATCTGGTCTTGAACAAAAATTTTTTTGATCAGATCTTGCTTATCCTTCTCACTCCATAGTATCCTTTGGATCATGAAATTTCCTTCCTTTTCAGCTTCATTTGGTGGCTCCTCTTGTACCAATGCATTTCTACTACTACTGCCTTTCTTGCTTGCATGTGTACATTCAACAGATTCATGTCCTTCTTCACCAATATTGTAACAAGTAAATTGGAATCCCTTTCTTCTATTTCCACCTCTGGAGTAATTTCCTCTTTCTCAGTATGAATTTCCACCTTTCCATTCAGTCTTTCCTTTATCTTGAGATGTGTCTGAAATTGACTTGTCTAGTTCAGATCTACTATTCTCACCATGAGATCTACCTCTTCCTCTAGGGAATATACCTCCTCTACCTCTTTGTCTTTTTTCATATCTTCTATTCAACTTTTCCTAAGCTTTTAGGGAAAATTGATATGCCTCCTCAATGCTTTTCATCTTGACCAAACTGATTTCATGTTGTATGGAACTTCTCAAGCCATTTAGGTATCTTGCAACTCTTTCCACTTCATCTTCAACATATCCATATCTGATGTCCAATCTATAGAATTCCTCTATATAGGCTTTCACAGATTTATCCTTTTGCTTCAAGCTTTGCATTCTCCTAATTAGGTTAATCTGATAATCACAAGGTAGAAACTTGCCTTTCAATTTGTTCACCATCTTATCCCATACCTTGATTTTATCTTTACCTTTCTTCTTTCGATCCAATTGCAGATGTTCCCACCATAGGGATGCATGAACTTTCAGCTTTGTTCTTGCAATCTTCACCTTCTTATCCTCTGGCACATTTTCATATTCAAAATACTTTTCTATCTCTATTATCCAGTAAATCAATTCATCATAATCCAAATTTCCACTGTACTCGGGAGGATTGAACTGAGGTGTGTATTTCAAACTTGTCAAGGCTCTTAGGAATCGCTCTTCTTCCTAATTCATCATAGGTGCAGGTCCAACTTCACCTTGAACCTCTTCATTTTCATCATCACTAACATCATCAAGATGTCTTCCTTTGCATTGGGCTGTCTCAACAACTTCCAATCTAGCAACCATCTGTCTAAGCATATCAGCTAGACTTGGATCAACATTTCCTCTCCCACAAACCATCTTGATTCCCTCTATAATTGTAGGTCAAATCACAATCTGCTACCCCAAAACAATACCAACTAGGGTTAGGGTTTCAAGAAGGACCTATATCTCACCACGCTCTGATACCACCTAATGCAAGGAGGGTTAGTAGGAGGGGCCAAGGGAACTCCTAGCTACCAAACCAGCTTGCAGACATAATGCAAAAGCCAAACAACAGAGTAAGAGAAGAAAATACAGAGATCCTTTATATTAACTTGATCAAAATAATTGCATGCCAGGTTGTAAAGCCTTCCTGGTTTTGGCCATATATTCAATGAATTATAATAAGATCTTCATACAACAGAGATCACTGACCTTTGATCTCAATACCTAAATATTTGCTTTCTTTCTCTAAGAATCATATCTAAACTAAGAACATACACAAGAATATATACAAGAGTCCACTAGAGAATTTGACGCTCAAATCCATAAGTGAGACCTAGATTTAGGTCCACATAGATCACAATGAGTGACCCCAAATAAATTAATCCATCAAAGTTAACTAAATAAGTCAGCCAAAGATCTAACTCCCAAAATAATAGTCTCAGGAAGATGGTTACCAAAAATCAGCAACCTGCCGGTAAAGCATAACCAAAATTTGTAGGTAAAGCATCACCAAAATCTGCTAGTAAACATGCCTAAACAATAGAGACAAGCATGCCTGAGCAATAGAACCTGAGTGACAAAGAAAAAATTAAAGAACTGAAAGAAAAACATCTTTTTGGTTGTGCAGGATTGCCAATGACCCAAGATGCTCATGCATCATCTGCCTAATGGTGATCCAAAGCCGCAAACACTCTATGAGAGCATCCTACATCCCCTACTATAGGCTTAGATATTGTCGGCCTCTATGTTGAATACTGAGGTGCTCGCTAAGGACAATTAATTGTAATATGGCCAAACTAACCACAAGTAAAGCATCATTTCCCTCTACTGTTTCCTCTCCCAGCAGAGGGCACACTCAACTGCTGACAACTACCTCTATTGGCACTAGGTTGTGTGCTCTATGTTAGATGTTTGGACTGATTACACCTGAAGCGCTGACCATTATGAAATCTATTATCACTTTGAGTAGGAGGAGGAGCCTTTTGTTGCTACTGTTGATTCTAATTTTGATTACCTATATAGAAGTTAGGTGTCTTCTTGAAGTTCCTAGTGCCCTATGACTGGTTACCTCTGAACCCTGATCCTGATGCACCACCTGTCTGAGCACCATGCTGACCTCTATGTCCCAAGGCCAAATTAGACTCTACAAGAGTGGCCTTAATGACTATCACCCTTAGGGTCATAGGCTCAAAGAGCTTAACTTCCCCAACTGTGCAAGCATTAAGCCCTCTAGAAAAATGTTGTATCATCAAGGCCATATCCTGTCTGTAACTTGCATACTATTTGAGCTCAAAAAAGTGATGCTCGTACTCGTCAAAAGTCAAAGTCAGCTACCTTAGATTGTGGATCTCATGAGCTCACTGCTGTCTCCACTGATCTGAGAGGAAGTGCTCTTGAAAGTGCTCAAGAAATAGCTCCCAAGTCACTATGTCCATCTGAAGCCCCAACTTTTCCTCTTCAATTTTCCACCATACAACCAAAAAATCATAAAGCAATAAATTTGAAAACAATAATGTTGTATGTCTAAGTTTAGTTTCAAGTTCAAGATAAACAAAACCTAATGAGCATACAATTCCCAAAGTTCTGAGTGTAGAAACATGGCTCTAATACCAAGTGTAATGCCCCACCAGGGAACCCAAGAGAGATTAACCTAGAACATGATACTAAGTTTGATGAACATTTTTTTCTAAATTTTACAAAATAAGACATACATTAATGTGGAAGAAAATAGCATTTACTCATATAAACATACACAAACATAGATTACAAGACTCAAGGGTTCCATGACGTTGAATTACGTAAAAGTAAAACTTGACTAAACAACATAACAAGAGATTCCATTTAAATAGATGTAAAAAAATAAATTACAAGTAATAATTACAATCCTCATGGACAACCATGAAACCTACATAAACTCACATCCATTGCACATGTCACAGGGTATGTAGTAATCACTCTAACAATATAATACAATATCCAGATTAGGTATCACATGTGATACGCTAATACAAGATTACAATACAATAGATGGTAAGTATATAACCACGAATGAAGAATCATAAAGAGCTCAACTACATAAGAACCATCAAGCACTGGAACAAGGATGTCAAATCTCAAATGGTAAAGAATCACTACCACCCATACGTGTGGAACTACAAAAGTTCACCCCACCATGCTATGGAGATAAGAACATACCCCACTCAAATATTCAAAATCAAAGAAGGAAGTAACCACTAAGAAAGGGGATCATGATAGCTCTCTAACCCTAGGTGTACTACATATACTAAAAGACAACACTCACTAATTCAGAGGCAACTGACACATGTAGGAAATCTAGACTATGTATAGGAAGGTGTCATCATGTATGTCTAACCCTTAATTTTTGTCCTAGTAATCCCAATGGATTCCGACACTCAAGTGACCATACACAATATCAATTACCTCTCAAACTGACAAAGTCACCAACTATGCTAGACACACACCCCTTAAGGTGGAAAGCATCATCTCATCCTCCATCTTAGCCTATAATAGCACTCAAGCATGAGTGAGGAATCACATCTTATTAATTCATTTTAAGATCTCTCAGTTACACATTAAGTTTTCACTTATTAAAATTACTTACAATAAGCAATCCTAGTAGCCACTTGCGGGCCCAAGAACTTATTGCAAGCCAACCTCTACTAAAAAACTAGGTAACCTACTCTAGGCTCACAAATCCTCCATAGATCTAGCTTAGGTTCAAAATACAAGTATACCCAATCCAGTTCCCCACACATAACAAGAACGATCACAAGGATAGACACTCTCAGATGGCAAAGCCAGTATGGCTCATATGGTCAGTTTACGGTAATAATACAATGCACACACGCCACATCATAAAAAATAAATGAAATTCACCCCTCAAGCCTCTGTATTCTTCCTAGGGCACTCTAAATCCCAGATACCCATAGCATAGAAAAAAACACTCATGGAAAGAACCTCAGTCACATCATGGAGAAATGAACGTAACACAATATACATCTAAATCCAACAATAATGTAAACAGTACCAATTAAAAATCAATAATAATATAAAACACTAAGGTTCAATAGTTTATTAAACTAACAAAAAGATTGATTCTACGATTCATCTCTAATAGTTTAAAAATTGATAAAAAAATGAACATCATGGGCATATTATTTAATCAATTAAACCCCTCATGTATATATA